>PVKN010012317.1:0-11805 GCA_004027915.1 Capromys pilorides
CCTCCCTTACATGAGCTTTGGGATTAACTTCTTTTTCTAAAAGTTTGAGATTTGATCTTAAATTATTTGAGCTGTTTTCCTGATATGAAAGTAATGATTGCTATAAATTTCCCTCACAGACTGCTTTCATTGCATTCCATAAATTCCAATATCTTGTGTTGGGCTTACCATTTAATTGTAGAAACTATTTTTTTCTTTAATTTTATCTCTTACCCATTGGTTGTTTGGGAGGGTGTTATGAATTTTTCTGAGTTCTTGTCGGGTTTTTTTTTTTTTTTTTTTTTGAAGCTTCTTTTTGAGCCTTTTCAGGCTCACCTCGAGTTCACTTTGTAGCTCAGCCTGAAACTCACAACAATCCTTCTACCTCAGTCTCCTGAGTGCTGGGATTATAAGCCTGTGCTACCACAGCTGGCATCTATGTAGTTTGTGGTTTCGTCATTGATTTGCAATTTCATTGCACAACAGTCTGGTTATATGCATGGAATCATTTCAATTCCTTTGCATTTATTTTAAGCATATTCCATGAGCGAGTATGGGGTCTATTTTGGAGAATGTCCCATGTATAGCTGAGAAGAATGTGTATTCTGATGTGAGGGGAACACTGTAGACATCTACTAAGTTTGTTCACAAGCTTGGTTCCACTCTGATATTCCTTTGTCAATTTTTTTTTTTTTTTTTTTTTGTCTAGCTGATCTGTCCATTTGTGAGAGTAGGGTATTGATATACTCCATTACAATTAGATTAGTATTTATCTGATTTTTCATATCTATTAATATGTTGTATAAAATTGGTGTATTTGATTCATGTATATTTATGTTATCTCTATTTCTCCTCCTCCACCACCTCCTCTTCTCCTTCTCCTTTTCTTCTTCCTCTTCTTCAAGTCTTCCCTTAATAAGTATGCAGTGAGGACCAGTGAGATAGCTCAGTAGACTACACACCTGCTTAGGCAAGCACAAGGTCTGGGGTTTGATCCCTGGTACTGCATGGCATGCTGACCCCAGCCACTGAGACCAGGCATGGTGGTGCACCCCTATACTCCCAGCACCGGGAAGGCTGAAAACAGGAGGGTCTCTATGAGTCTGAGCTGTGTAGTGAGACCCTGTATCAAATACACTTTTTTTAAAAGTTATTTTTTTTTTAAGTATGTAATGATCTTTGTCTCTTTTGACCACTCTTGCCCTGAAGTTCACTTTGTCTTCAAAAATAATAGGTACCCCTGCTTTTTTCTGGGTTCCTATCACATGGAATATCGTTTTCCACTCATTGACTTTCAGTCTATGAATTTCTTTCTGAGTTACATGTGTTTCCTTTATGCAATAAATTTTTGGATTTTGCCTCTTCATCCATTCTGCCAGTCTGTTTGAGTGGTGAATTGAGACCATTTATACTGATGGTTAAAATTGACATATATCGCTTTATCCTTCTCATATTATTTTCCTGTGGTTGATTCTGTCTTTCCCCTCTGTTTAACTGCTTGCCTTGCCTGGTGACTTCTTTTTTCTTGGAACTGTGGTCTTCATTATCCCAGCACTATCCCTTCTAAAATATCCTCCCAAAAACTTCAGTTAATTACCCTTCAGGACATTTTGTAAAGCTGGTTCAATGGTGATGAACTTCTTCAATTGGTCTTTGTCATAGAAGTATCCTAATTTTTCCACTGATTCTGAAAGACAGTTTGGCAGGGTGTATCAATCGGGGTGAGGGGGCAGTTGTTTTCTTTCAGGACTTGAAATGCTTCACTCCTAGCTCTCCTAGACTTAAGGGTTTGTGATTCAGATGGCTTTCCTTGATAAATGATTTGTTTCTTTTCTCCAACAGCAATTAATATTCTGTTCTTGTGCTGAATTTCTGGAATCTTATTATATGCCTTTGTGTAAATTATTTTGACCATCGCTAATTGTAGTTATATATGCCTCACTTCTTTGTATGTCAAATTCTTTTTCCCCACCAGGGAAGTTTTCTGCTAAGAAATCTGTAAAAGGGTTTTTTGTCATTTGCATTGACTCTGCTCAATACTGTGTTGTTGTTGTTTGTATAATCTGTAGCTGTTGGACTGATTTTTCATAGTCTATAGCTGTTGGACTGAATTTTTCCCTTCTAAAAAATTCTTAATATACTAGAAATCTATATTTACTCAATCATTTACTCAACAAATATTTATTGAGCACTTGTAAGGAGCTCCATTTGTTGTTGTTATTGTTCTTGTTATGAGCAGAATATATTTACTGGGGGAAAGAAAGCTCATAAGAGAGGGACAGAAGAGGGTCCCCTAAGCAGGTGGTCCCCGGGAAGCTGTTTCAACCATGCAGTGAGGCAGGTCTAAGTTGGTGAAGAACATGGGAACTCATTTAGGTGGGCATGAGGTGGGACAATACTATGGTCAACCAATGAAATTACACACACCATTGCTCAGGTAAAATTGTTTAAATCCAGTACCAAATGGGGAAATGAGTCACACAGCAAGGGAGCATGTATATGGGTCAGGGTCTTTTCTTTTTGGGGGTTGAGTTAGTGACTCATTTGGGCTCTTTCAAGCTGACTGATACCTATTTAAAATATCCATCCCTGATGCCCATCCCCATGTAAGGAGCTCCATTTAAAACCCTGAAATTCTACTAATAATTTATCTGGATTTTCCTATAAAAATAGTACAGGATGTAAAAGGATTATAATATACAACAAGAAATGGTCATTTAAGTAAATTAGCCACTTCACAGAGTTCTATTAAAATAATATATGTAATAATGCAATCTATCATGACTATATTTAACCATCCTAGAAATAATGTACTACTTTGTTTTAATATAGAGTGTGAGATAACATCTTTGCCAATTGGTTAAAAAATGAAAATGAAAAATTTTAAAAAATATATAATTATATAAAAGATGTCCCAATTATAGAATATGACTCATTTTTGGCATATAAAAGGGAAAATTTTTCAAAGTTAACTTGTCCCGAAAAACACTGGGTCATCCCCTCCTAAGTTAAAGCAATTGGAGAGATAAACAGCCTGTCTATCATGGGCTGGCCTTCAAGGAAGGAGGCCCAAGAAGAAAATATTCAAAAAAAATACTTTAGGGGGACCACCCACTCGGGGCCCCCCTCCTGTCCTTCTCTCGGACAGGAGCTTTCTTTCCCTCAATAAATATGTTCTGCTCATTACCTCTGTTTAAAAACAACAGAAGGGAATATTCAAACAACTACAATTAGCCATCCACCCCTATTTTATCCCCAACCCATATCCTTCAATAAAAAAAAAAAATAATGTCGAGTTCTGAAAAGAGAACTCTACTCATTCCCCTGGGCTTGCAAAAGACCTCTGTGGCTAGTAAGCCTGTATCTGGATTCTACCCTTCCTATTCCTAACCAAACTCAACCACCACTCTTTTCCAGTCTTCTCAGAAAGAGATCATCCATCCTCAATATGTCCTTATACCCTCGATATATAAGTCTCACTGATACATAGCCACATTCAGACCCCCAGTCCCCATCTCATCTGAGCCCTAGACAGTATAGACACAAGGGTTAGCAACAGCCTTTATTGAAGGAGAGAATCAATGACATCCACTCCCCAGCCAGGGATGTTTCCTATGCTCCAGGCTGCAGTGGGGAGAGAAGCAGAGCAGAGAAGGCTGGGACTGTTACCACCCTCTCCTGACTGCCACAACAAGTCTCCTGAATTCACTAAAGATCTCTGGATAAATCAGGTACCTAGGGCACTGGAGTTTCTGCAAATATAAAAAATATCAAATCACAACTCTGCCTCCCAACTCTGGCTACCCAGCATATTTGCCCCTTCACATAGAAGAGTCTTGTCATATTCTGGATGCCTGCTTCCTAGTGACAACTCTGTCATTCAGAAGTCAAGGCATATTCCTTTATCCACCGTCTCTCCAGCCCCCACTGTCCAAACATGTGACATACACTCCCTCCCTTTGTGCCTTTGCTAGCAATCACATTATAAGTCTGGCATTTTCTCTGTGCTAGTCCCATTTTGTCACATGTGCCTCACTTTTAGGGGCCTAGATCAAATTCCTCCTCTCCCAGAAAGACTGGTCCTGGGAACCACACCAATTCAATATCTATAAGCTAATATTTTCTTTATGAGCATTCTGGTCTATGACATAGAATGTTTCTCTCCAGTGACATTTCCTGGCCTTCAAAAGTCCTCTTCCCAATATCTAAACCAGTCTTGACACAGAACAGTTAATTCTGTTAACTTAATTGGTTGATGGCAGCCACAGACTATACTCACCTATTTCCATATCAGAAATGACTGTCCAGTTGGAATTTATGATCTGTTTGGGAGGTGGGATGAGTGGGACACAGAAGCGTCCACAGCCTGACTTGCAACACTTTGCCCCAGCTGGACAGTTTTCATCCACCACGCAACCAACAATACACAGGCCCACCAGAATATGCGGACAAGTACCATCCCGCCCTGTGGAAGGGGGAAAAGCACAGAAAAGGCACAGAACATCGGCTTTACTGTCCCAAACTTCCCATCTAAATCTTACATATGGAAGATCCAGGTGAATCAAACCCAGACCCCTAGTGAGATCCTAACCAATCTGTCTGAGAAACTAGGAAGCTGGAAGATCTAGGAATCTACAGATACCCAAAGACCTCTGAGCTAATAAGAGTCTTCAAATGGTGCCCTAGAGGGAGTTCCCTATAAATGACTCACGATTGGGCCAACCAGATAGATCACTGGACTAAAGAACCTGCTAGGCAGGCACAGGGACGGGGTTCGATCCCCAGCATGCTGTGCCAGCCCTACCCCCAGGGCACACTAAGAGAGCAACTGAGACTGGGAATGGTGGCTCACGCCTACAATCCCAGCCCTTGGGAGGCTGAAAATAGGAGGACCACTACGAGTTTGATTTGTGTAGTGAGAGCCTGTAGACCCTATACTAAAATAATAAATAAATAAATAAATAAATAAATGTGACTCATGATTGACAGCTATGCAGATTGTGGGGAGGACAAAGGCGAGCACACAGAGGAAAGTGGCCCTTTCTCTCTGTGCTTGGGCTTCACAGTGTCATGTCCTTGATCACGCCCTGGACAAGGTTTGGTGCCCCTGCTCTGTGCTCCTGTAATACCCTATATGTGCCTCCTCTCTTCAGACTTTAGCATATAGGTGGTCCTTGGCTTATGAATGATTCAAATTACAATTTTACAATGATATGAAAGTCATACATATTCAACAGAAACTATACTTCTGATTTTGAATTTTGATCTTTTCCCAAACTCCTGCTGAGTTCCCAGTCACATGACCACAGTGTGCACAAATGATACCCTACAGCGTGCCAGGTGTTAGCTACGCCAGGCTGTTTGGTAGAGTGGGTACACTAAATGCACTTTCAAGTTAGGGGACTTTCAGTTGACAAAGTGTTTAATCAGGAGTCACCCCCATCGTTAAGTCAAGAAGCGTCTATAATTCCTTATTTATCTATCTTTCCTGATAGGCTATCCTTTGTATAAGGCTAAGAGACCATCCTCAACACTTTAAACATTGCCTGGGAATATTAAAAGGTCAGAGAATCTGCCACAACAATTCTAACATAGAGTTCTATAGTGTCTGACACAAAAGCAGTGCTCAAAAATATATTTCAAAAAATTAAACAACAAAAAAACTGAAACACGGGCTGGGGAGAGAGCTCCGTGGCACAAGTGCCTGCCTGGCAAGTGCAAGGTTGTGAATTCAAACCCCAGTCCTGAAAAAAAAAAAAAAAAAAAAAAGAAAAAAAACTGAAACAGGAAAGCTTCATCCATTTGTCATCTAATATAGACATCCAACTTCCAACCAAGATTTCACTGGAGATGGAAGGAAGCTGTAGGCTAAAATGAGGTCTGAACCCAGTGCTCTTTGCCAATTCATGTGCAAGAGGAGGAAACTGGGCTCAGAAGGAGATGCTTCTGTACCAAGCTCATCCGACAAATCCACAGCAGAGCCAAGACCAGAAGCCAAGTGGCCAGTATTAGAAGAAGTTATTCCCGCCCCTGCACACTGCCTTCCCCCTCTTTTCAGGGCAACATGGGCTCCTCAAATCTAAAAGGAAGGATTGCTTTGTATTAAAGGTTAGGATAATGAGAAAGATGACAACTCCAGCTCCTCCCAGGAAGGAAAAAAAAGACAAAAACAGGTGGTGCGCTCTCAAGTTGACCCTCGAACTCAGGAGCACTTAACTAAGTTTTGCTTCCCAAAAAAGCCAGCACACCAGCCAGGCAGTGGCGCACGCCTGTGCTCCCAGCTACAAGCTCCAGGTCACCTGGGCAACTTAGCAAAACCCTGTAACCAAATAAAAAATAAAAAGGACTAGAGACATATCTCAGTGGTAGAGTGCCCTGGTTCGCCAGGACTGTAGGGGCTTGGGGAGGCTGGCACCTACCTCCCTTAATGTCTCCACGGCAGGTGTGGCCACAGCCAGTGCTGCAGCATTTCTGCCCCGGGGGACAGGATGCATCCCCATCACACAGCTCCTTGCATGGAAGGGGGTCGGCAGGACATTCACCACCAAACCCTGTCAGAGAATCAAAGCACTGAGACCCAGAGGTGTAGGAGCCCAGAGTATAACATGACTTTTTCATTGTGCCCCTTGTCCATGTGTATACATATTTATGTGCAGCATTTATATGCAATGACCCCTATTTTTTAATGCTGGCCGTAAATGACTAAGCTGATTTTGGCACTCAACAGTTCAGCTCTAATCACCTGCAGTAAACATAACTAATTGCCAATGCTATATTCATTCTTTCTTACACTGGTAAATGTCTGTGTAAACATTGCCCAGCAATAGCCAAGTAAGACATTCATTGAAAGAACCCCACGTTTGTTCTGAGAGGCAATGAGTCCAGCTTAAATGATTTGTTTCCTTATATTCCTTACAACCAGGAGTGACCACAAATGATGACATAAACTGGGGAAACATTTGCAGTCCTCATACAAGCTGTCCCCTCACTAGAGAGCACAGGGAGATCAGCCTTCTTCCACTAGGAAGGAACAAGCAATACGGACAAAATTAGACTGCCAAGGAGAAAGTGAGAAATGGCTTCCTATTTGGAGCCACCACACTATCGCTAGCACTTCCTGCAGGATTTCTTGCTAGGTAGGAACAACAAGCCCTACTTGGTTAATTTTCTGTTGTGGGAAGCAAAACACATTTGAGACATGGCCCCTTAATCATTCCTGCGAAGATAATGAACCTCTGAGTAGAGAATGGGGCTTGCCCAGAACTACAGAATGAGTCAACAGCTAAACAGGACAAACCCAGCCTCTGGATGTGCAGTGGGGGAGACTTCTAGGCAACTCGGCCAGGTGTTCAGGAACAGACACACCCAGGCAGGCCGCATCCAACCCAACATGACTCATCCATTTCAGTGTTTATTTCAAGCTTTTAAATGAAGAGAGAAGTGACAGGCAATTAAAGGTTTTATAGAAAACTGAAACGGGACAGGCCCAGTGCCCCTAAGTAGGAACAGGCAGAATGATTGCCATCTGGCTGGCTCCTGGAAGTCTGCAAAGATGGAAACAAGCATGGAACTCCGTGGAGAACAAATACTAGAGGCCTCAGCAGGTCCTGCGGGCTGGCAGCGGATGACCTGCCTGAGACAGATTCCCAGGCTTTTGTTCCAGGGCTGGACCTCAAGAGTCCTGGCAAGGAATACAATCTTCTATTCTCTCTTATGGGCAGGCTGCAGGAGACAGCTGCCAAAGCCAGCCACAGTGGCCTGGTAGATACACAAAAGAGGCCTGCTTCCTGAGGAGACCTGGCTGGAAGCAGAGTTCCAGGGTCTCAGAGAGTAGGTGAACAGTGGGAAGAAAATGATAAAATACTGCTTCTGGATTTAAAAAAAAAAAAAGGCTAGTTAGCAATTAATACATTAAAAATTAAAAAAAAAAAAAGGAAAAAAGGATTATCTTTACCTGGACTGAAGTGATGGGCAAGCAACATGATAAAACTATATGGGAAGCCACAACCAAGTGAAAGTAGCCATGAAAACCCTAAAACAGGAAACTAGACATAGTATAGTTTAACATCTCCAGGGGGGTCTAGACATAAAAGGTCATCAACATCTAACACCTTTTAGGGACTTTCAGGGGGATCACAAAGGCAAGGCATGCAGGAGAAAACTATACTTAAAATTCTCTCACCTGTGCCATCTTTCTCCAGCCCCACCCCCACTGTCACCTCCCCAGTGTCAAAGGTATCCCTCTTCAGCTACAACCACTCCTCTTCTCTGCCTCTATTCTAGCTTTCCTTCTGTTTCCCAAACACAGCAAGCTCATCACCTGAAGACTTCTCCATCCTCCTCCACCATCCCTCACATGACACCCTCCCTCGGCTACCTTCAACTCCTCCTCTGAGTTGCTGCTTAAATGTTACTACCTAGCAGTGTTGTTTTCCTTGACCACCTAATCTGAAGTGAGCCCCTCACTATTCTGTCTCATTTCCTGTCATCCTTATCACAATTTGAAATTATGTATTTATTGACTTACGTGCTTATTTGTTAACATCACCCCCCAACCTATACACTCCAGAAAGTCAGGGACAGGAACTATTTTCTTCACCACAATACACCCAGAACCCATACTGAGCCTGGCAAACAGCAAATTCAAAACATACTTGTGGAAGGAATGAGTGCATAAATGGGGAGTTAAATCATGAAGACCCTGTGAGACAGAGAGAAAGAATTTCTTTCAAATACCTCTCCACCACAACTAGAATAAATCAGGATCTGTTTCCAACAGGAGGATATGGCCATCCCATGCGTGTGCACAGCACACAGGAAGCAGTGGCAGGGCAAATGTGTGCTCTCTTCTGTAGACATGAAGATTTTATGTTGTGTTTCTTTGCAGATTTTTGGGATTTTAATAGAGGATTTCACAACTAAAAGTGGGAATTACCCAACAGCTTTCAAGTCTGTCTACAGACACATGCAGACATTGCCCTTCTGGCATCTTCTTCCACCTGACTAGGCCACAACCCACAAATCACCATAACTCGGATACCCTTTATTTTACATTCTGAGACCTTGATTATTGTTTCCCAATGTACAGTAAAACCAACACAATGATGTGTATTTGAGAAAGAAACAAGCAGAGTTTGGACACAAGCATAGGGTTTGGACAGTTTCTCACCCAGCGTCTGATTAGCATCTGGAAGCACACAGCGTTTCTTGCAGCCAAACGTGCAGCACTTCTTTACGCCTGGGCATGTCTGGTCACTGGTGCACCTTTTAAAACAGGTTTGTTTCTGGACAACCCTGGGACAATCTCCTTTCCTCCCTGTAACAAAGAGATAGTGGGCCAGGGATATAGCTCAGTGGCACAGCCTGGCAAACACAAAATCATGAGTCTTTTGGGGTTGGTTTGTTTTTGTTTTTTTTTTTTTTTGGACCAATTTCAGTAGTTTTTAGATCTAAAATAAAACTGAACACAAATTATAATTCCACTTATCATTCATACTTGCAATATTCAAAGTCATGAGTTTGATTCCCAGTACCAAAAGAAAATAAAAAACAGAGATGGCAACAGATAGAAAATAATCATGCCCAAACACAGCAGAAAGAAAAATCAGAGGAAGGAAGCTTGCAGCTTCATTTAAGCCTCTCATTCCTAGTGCTAAAGCTGAGACTGTAACTACAGCAATAACAATAATTCACACTTGCTGGAGCATTTGTGTACCTTTTGCTTGGAACATCTCATTTGATCTTCAATAATCCCTCTCTCACATTCAAGGAAAGGGGGCTACAAGCTTAAGATCTGGCTGAGGCATAGCATGCTGTACAGCACGTGCTTTGTATGCACAAGGCCTTGATCAGATCCCCAAACCACAGAGAAAAAGGGGAAAAAAACCTTTAAGACTTAAAAAGAGCTGCTGAGGACTAAAGAGTGATTGAGACTGGGCATAGTGGTGCGCCCTGAAATCCCAGTACTTGGGAAGCTGAAAACAGGGGAATCACTACCAGTCTGATCTGTGTAGTGAGACACTGTAGTAAATACAAAGTAATAATAACAATAATAATAATAAAAAGAGCTGTTGAAGTGTAAGGCTATAGACGCCCTGCCTGATCCTAGGGTCTATTCTCTTAAATCACAGGTTTTTCTTTGCAATTCTGCCTCCCTTTGGACTCACAGGAACTCTGACTTCAAAGTAAAATGCATGGCAAACACTGGTACATTCCCTCCTGACAAAGAACTGAGGGTGCTGAGTAGAGACCCCAAAAGTAGAAAGTAACTACAGGGAAGCTAGACTTCAAGAACCAATCTAGGAGGTAGGGTGGCCTCTGGTTCTATCCATCCTGGAAGCAAGGCTAGAAAGCACAAGGGATTTTGCCCCTCTGGCCTACATACCCTTAGGAATGTCTCCTCGGCAGACCCGTCCACAGCCTGTGCTGCAACACTTCTGCCCAGCTGGGCATGACTCGTCACCTTGGCATAGCTCTTTGCATGGATTCTTATCAAGAGGGCATTTTCCTTCTTTCACTGCAAAAGATATCAGGGGAGGTTAGGATAATAGGCTAGGCTGTGAGAAATAGGAAATAGAGGTCAAATGTCCTTCAAGCATTTTCAAGCATCCGTATCCCAAAAAAATCACTGCAACTACCTTCTCCTCCTACCATACACTACGAACACCCATCTCCCCATTACTAAAGAACAAGCCATGTTGTGGGCACAGGAAGGAAAACTGGAATGATCCTGTTCTCATTTCACGAGCTCTGTCTTCAGAGAATAGCTGGACCCTCTACTAGGCCCCATCTCCTTATCTAAAGAAGGTATAGAAAGCCAAGAAGACCTACCCTGGCTGTCCTGTGAATCTATCTAACCAGTCCTGTCTTACAGAGATGACCATCTCCACAAATAAGGAACCTCTCCCTGAGAGCAGGCAGGAGATGGCTCTTCCCCCAGATACTCTGTTTGTGTTAGTGCAGTATCCCATGTGATAGCTCACCATGCTCAGCTGCAGTCACCCAGGCTGCCAGAGACCCAAGAGCAAGAAGCGCCTTCAGAAGGAAGAAGCCGCTTAACATCCTGACGATGCTGAGAGTTGAGGGAAGACCTCAGTTTCCGGCCACAGGTAGACACTTGCCCGGAGTATCAACAGAGGAAAGAGGAAGCCTACAGAATTGCCCTAAGTCCAGTCCCAAAGTCTTCCTTTATGCAATAGTCCTTAGGAATGCCTCCTCCTGACAAGAAGACTGATTGGCTGCTTTGTGTGGGAAAATTTCTGGCACTACCAAAGGACACATGTAATCAGGGTGATCAAACTCTGTAATGCAACATCACAACACCCTAGACAATGATGAGTATCCCAGTGAGAAGCTGAGATAATAGAGATAGCTGTGAGATAAAGGATCACATAAAGGGATAGCTAGAAGGATTTGGGTTGACTCCACAATAGCTGAAAGGACAGAAACAAAGACCAGAGAGACGACAGTAAGAAAATGACCGAGCTGATAAAATCACCTACACCTAATAACATGGTGGCCCCTGCTCTGCCTAACAGCCCAGAAAAGACACAATGGAGCAGACCACTTAGAAACTATCAAAACATTACAGGAAATCAGTTTTTTCTTTACTCTGAACTAACACAAAGCGTCCTACATCTTAGTGTCTTTAAATCGCACAGGCCTTGGACTAAATAAAAGCTAAGTGGCAAAGTTGAAGAGAACAACTGTTCAATGACAGTTGAGTCCAATTCTCTTGTCCATTTATGCCCCCTTTTTTTTTTCTTTTCTTCTTTATTTCTCTTTATTTTTAGTCATCTGTCTTGTTCATGTCTTTGGTCAGCTGTG
>PVKN010012318.1:0-20868 GCA_004027915.1 Capromys pilorides
ATATATATATACATATATATACTCACACAATGGAGATCATAACATGAAATAGCTTTAAATCCTTTTAATCACTAGATATCAAATGATCCTTCCTGGCCATTATTTGTCTCGCATCCAAGGATGAACCAGGCCCAATGGTACTTAGCTTCCAAGATCAGAGGAGACCAGGGGCATTCTGAGTGGTATGGCCACAGACTCATGGCCATTATTTGTAACAGCTGTAGAAACTCAATTTTGGATGGATATTCTAATCTACTTAATCATTTCCCTTCTATTGTTAAGACTACTTTTTAACATGTGTGTATATTTGCTATCACACATGATACTGCCATGAATATCACTGTCCATAAATCTTTAGCCACTCCTAATTATGCTCTTAGATTTCAGAAGTGGAATTACTAGGTCAAAGAATACAAACATTTTTAAAGCTCTTAATACATCACTACGCTATTTTCTAAGATGATGACACCACCATACAACCCTACACCAACAAGCTCACAATGGTAACTCTTCCTATCAGTATGCTGTATCACTGTTTAGTCTGTGGTAAGCGAACAATTGAATAAAACACATTTTGAGCTATTAATTAAAATGCTTGATGGGACATTTAAAAAATGTTTACTGTCTAACCTATTAAGAATTTACTTTACCAATATTCTAACTTACATCAAACTAGCAGCAAGAATGAGAAGTATGGAGATTACAGGCCACATTTATCAAACCTTGTCCCTAGCTGATCCTCCACTAACAAAATACACCAGACAAGGGCCAGCCAAATAACTCTGGTTTAAATTGCTTGCAAGCAGGTGCAGGGGCCGGGGATTTGATCCCTGGGCCTGCCATGCAGACCCCACCCCCAGGGCATGCTGAGCCGGCAACTGGAACTGGGCGTGGTGGAGCATGCCTGTAATCCCAGATCTCGGGAGGCTGCAAACAGGCCAACACTCTGAGTCTAATCTAGTAGTGAGACCTGAACATTCTGTAGACCCTTCCCTAAAGTAAAAAAAAAAAAATTTAAAAACCAGAAAATCTGTTTTCCCAAAAATTATTTACTAAGTAGGATAAAGGCACAGTGGTTTTAATGCACAACATTTCTCTAAAAATCATTTGCATTCAAAAATTTCTGACAATTTACATGAAAATATGCTGTCATTCAGGGAGTGCTACTCAGTTCAAGACTGTATTCTTAACAGCTCTCTTGCTTTTCCTGTTCATGTAACCTATACTTCTACTTCCCTAACTTCAGGAGGTGCTAAAATAATTCAAGGGGGTGAACTTTCAATTGAGTTCAAATCTGTATGTGATAAACCTCACAGTGAAGGCTTAACTCACTGGTCTCCTGATGAACCAACTGACCCTAGGACAGCCCGACCACCTCCTTCACATCTCCAGGTGAATCTTTCCCACTGTTCTGAATGGCTGATTTAAATGAGGTGATGTTCACTGGTCACTTTGCTCTCCGAAAAGCCCCTACTAGTATAGTCTCTCCAAGAAAGAGACTATAAAGAAAAAAAGAGCAAAGAACAGTGCCCCATTAAAACTACAAATGAAGATGTATCTTTCCTGCTTGCTCTAGAAATCTTTGGAGCATTCTCTGATCACATCTGGCACAGCACTGCGCACTCTCTCTCTCTCTCTCTCTCTCCCCCCCCCTCTCTCTGTCTCTCTCTTTCTGAATATTGAGGTCACAAAGAAGGGCTGGTATTTCCTAAATTGGAGCTTTGAGGCCTTCCCTTCCATTTACACAGAAGGCAATTTGTTGAGATAACAAACTGCATTTTGTACGCCATTCAAGCTTAGCAGCATTTCTGTTGGCAAAGAGAGGCTAAAGGTATACCTCACTTTAGAATGGGAAAGGAAATACTTCCCCAACGTTTGCTTAACTTATTGTTCAGGCTGTGAACTTACTGCTTTTATAACCCCTCTTCAACATGCTGCCAGAATAATCCTTTGGGAAAAGTCCTTCCTGAATTTTTAGATTTGATTACTTTGTTTTTGAAGCATTGCCTCTGCTCTCTCCTAAGGACGACCAAGGCTGTCTGTTTTAATTATCCCCCTCCCCAGACACACATGTCACACTTTCGTAGAACTTGTCCTCCCCACTCCAAGTTTAAGGAATAACTGTTATTGGTTTGTGAACAAAAATTTGGCTGTCGGGTCAGGAGAGCTCTTCAAAAATAGAAAAGAAAAAAATATTGCTTGCTTCCTTCTTAAAGTAATCTTATTCTGTGTAAAATAGGCTCATTTCCTTTTTTCAAAGCAGGGTTTATCTCTATTTTTCAAACTATCCATTTCAAAATAGCTATCAACAAATGAGAAAAATGAGTTTTCCATAGCAATTGAAAAGAAAAACTAAAATGTGTTTACTTTAAAATTCTTGGTTAGTTATGATCAAGATTAATTCTGTATGGTTTTAGTAGGGAAATCAAATACACTATAGTTTTTTTAAAAAACCACTAAACTACCTGGAATTCAATCACATGCAACTTTATCTTACTATCAAAGTATTTTCCATTCAGAATATTTAAATAAAATAGCTAAGAAATTAACATTTCCTATACAAACTTTTCCAAAAAAATCCTACAGTATTCTTTCAATCAGTTCATTCCAGACATTGGACATCTACCTGGGGTGAGATCCTGCAAGCAGTACAAAGATAGGCATGGCATAATTCCTGTAATGAAAGAGATTGCAGCTCAGCAGAAGAGCGGGCCATGCACCTAAGTGCTGAACAAAGAAAAAAGTCAGGAGTGCAAAGAGAGCAAAAAGCATTAAGAGTTGGAGCCATAGGCATTCATCTTTTATTCAACAGATTCTCGAGGCATGTCTACCATGTGTCAGGCTCGTGCCTTGCTGGAACCTCATGAACAAATGAATCTGCCTTTTTTGCCATGATAGCTATTGAAAAGTTACTTGTTTTCTTTTTACTCGGTGTAACAAACTTCCAACCAGAAAAACATTCTTAAAAGGGGCGCTTGCCTATCACAGTTTCCAAGATGAACTCACCACTTGATTGGACATTATGACTTTTAGTTGAAAAGCATCATATAGAAAAGACTGGATTGCATGCTGCTTGGTTGGCACCCAAACAGGGTGTGCGTGGGTGCAAGCACAATGAAGACAGAGACTTTTTTCCTACTCATCTGTCTGCAGTGGTAACCACCACTTCCTTGTGTTAGGAAGCTCCCTCATGCTCAGCCTTTACTTTGCTGTAAGACGTTACTCTCTGCTTTAACTTTATTTTTAAGTGAACTGTGAAGGCAAGACACTAAAGCAACTTAAAAGACTTGCTGTCTGAAAGTCCATGTCTTGATTCTCCAACCACTTTCAACAAACTTCCTCACAGTCCCTCCTTCACTAGCTACCACCCTCAAGTCTTCTCCTTTGACAGGCATAGTCAGCCCAGTGCATTTGATTTAAGAGCAAACTTTTAAATTGACTTCAAAGTACTGTTTAGCACTCTGCAAATATATTTTCATTGTCCAGTCAATGTACTTTTTCTTTCTGTGAAAATTGGCTATCTCTGGTTGGGATGGACATGTCATATTTTTCCATCCAAATCAACAAACACTGTTTTCACAAAAAGGCATAATTTTTAGGAAACGAAGGTTTTCAGAGAATAAAGCAGGTGAGGGAGAGATTGGGTGAGCCACGAATACACATGCAGTTGCTACAGGAAAAATGGAAGTGCACTTAACCTAGACTTGGGAGATGAAGACTTCTCTGAGGATAAAATGATTAGGTGGTAGCAGATGAGTACATTTAGGGAATGAGATGAAAAAAAGAGGAGGAGCAAAGAGGGCAGATTCCAAGCAGAAGCACAATTTGCAGAATCAGAAATAGAGGAAGAAAGTAACAACAGGAGGATAACCAGTCATGAGAGGTAAGGTTGTGCAGGTGGAGAGAAACGAGAGCATAAGGAACAGCGTAAGTTATGTCATGGGGTTTGGCTTTTATCCAGACAGAGAAAGTGGAAGGCTCTTCTGCGGGCAATGACAAACTCCAACTTACACCTTACGCGATGGGAAACGGCTGAAGACTGCCATGAAAGGAAGCTGGGAATCTGTAGCAGAGAGCTATCAGGAGAGAAATGGTAAAGGGTTTTTAAATATTTAAGGCACAGACCTACATAAAAGATGCAAGAAACAGAACTGATAGGTGGGAACCTACTCACATGCCCACTTCATTATTTCCCCATTGCCTTGGTGAGGCTGCTGTCCAGGTTTCTGGTGTGGACTGGTGACGAGAATGAGGTGCATTCGCCAGGAGAGGAGACATGTGAGAAGCAATGGGCTCTTTCCTGGTTACTGTTTACAGAGTACGGAGGGAAGAGAAAGTATGGAGATCACAGGTTTAGGTGCATACAAGTGAGACTCTAGCCCAGACCAACAGAAAGAGCACTGAAATTCTTAACAGACTTTGGTGGGGAGAAACAATAGAAATTGAGGGTCCACAGTAGACAAGAATAATTGTTAATCCAAAAGAAGGACAAAGTCTCCAGCTGAATTATTTTCTATTTGGTTATTTATTTATTTGGTTCAGGGTCTTGCTAGGCAGCTTGGACTCACAGTGATCCTCCTGTCTCAGCCTCCCCAGTGCTAGGATTACAGGCGTGGGCTACCAAGCCTGGTTTCGGTTATATTAAGTAATATTGAAGACCACTAAGCTATCTCCCCAAGGTTTTGAACTCCTTAAAATCAGCTATGCTATCATATTATTAATGAAAAAATTCAAAAATAAAAAGAAGATAGAAATTGATATCCCATGGATGCCATCAGCCACTTAAAGACTTTTTAAAAAATGACTACTGAAATGTCATTAAATTTCACACTGATACACCTTTCAAAGGTAGAGTAATCAGACTCAGCTTGAAGCTGTTCGCTCCTTGGTGATTACTCAGGGCTTTGATCAGTGACAGTCTTCATGCTGTCCTCTGGGATATCCCAAAATGAGAGGAACAGCTGGCAAACATCCTTCAGTGATTTTGTAAGAGTAGAGGGGCAAGGAAAAGAGGCATGGAAGGTGCTATCATTAACGCAAAAAACACACTAATAATTAGCATGTTACTCTCTGGGGGGAGTACGTAGGTTCTTTTAAATACTTAAGAATCCCTGAAAGCAGTCACGTGCAACTGACAGTGATGAATTCTCCGACCTGCCACATAACTGAGCCAAGAAGAGAAACCAAGGAATACTATAAAAGAAGAAACAGGGTATCAAACTTCACCCAGATCCAGCAGCAGTCACTGGCAGGACTCTCTTCTTACCAGAGAGAAGCCTACTCAACTGGAAACACCGATGGTACCCACTGTATGAGCACTCACTCATGGCTGCAGCATCGTTCAGATCAGCCTTTGGAAGGGTGGCACCACAGACCTCAGGACCCCTCCCCCCACTTCTCAGTGGAGTCAGCCAAGCGTACAAACGATTCTGCTGCCTGCAAAAGCATTTCCTTTCACTCCAGACAGCCAAAAGTGGACAGAGAAAATGGAAGCGACTTGAAGTTATGGCACCAAAAAGGCCAAATGAGCAAAGAAATAATCAACTCCACATGAGCTACTTCGGCACCAACACAATTAAAAAGAACCAGGACTAACCCCAGGGAAGGTCACAGGGATCAAGGGTCAGAGTAGAAAAAGGCAACAGCAAGGGGCTACCAGCTGCACCAGGCACCAATGTGGTCCTAATTACACACTTAAAGAGGGGTTCCGAGAGCTGAGTGAGGCTTTGCTCACCATAGTTGTGTGCTTTTCAAAAAGGACAAGTCAAATGTTCTGTTCTACTCTTCCCAAAAAAAAAACCTTCTTCCTATTTCTGGAGTACAGAAAATCAAGAATTGTGCAGATAAGATAAATCTGGCATCCATGGTGAACTGTACAGAATCATTAGGAATTTTTAAAAACAGCTTCACAAAATATAGCTGCTGAAAAATAATCTGGGAGAGATTACTGAAAAGATAAAACAGCAAATTTCAAGGAGAATTTGTTGCAAGCACTATAGAATTAACACTTGCTACAAATTTAATACTTGGTTGATTTTCAGGTTTGTCATTGCATTGGCTTTGTGGGTGAAAATAAGGGAGTTACGGTAACCACAAAACAAATATAAAATAATTTTTTTTAACTCTGCTACAAACTAGCTAAGCTTGAATATAGTGATGTTGTAAAAATGCCATCAGACACTTGGCTAACCTTCTTTAGGAGGAGGAAGAGGGATACGGGAACATTTGCAAAGGAGCGCTACGTTAAGTAGTAGGTAATATAATTAACACGGCTGTTCAAAGTTCAGACTTTGATTAGACCCTACCAAGTGCTACACTGGATTAAAGTGAGTACAAGATTTTCTCCGACAATTACAAAAGATTCAACCTTGAGGGGTTTGGATCAAATTTCATTTTAAGAATGAAGGGGATTAAGGAGAAATGAATGTTCACAAAGTATATTCTATTATGTGAAAGCCAACCATTTAGGAAAAAACAAATAAGAAAATTTACAATTCTCAGAAAAACATCTTTGCTGTAGATAAACTTGAATCAATACCTGCTGCATATGATAAATCTCAAGTACTTTTGGGTTAGGGAACTGTGGTTATGAGTTTTGTAGAGAACTGGAAAATATTGACAATAGTTTCTAACTACCTTATTCCTTCTTTAACATAAGGCTACATGAAATAACTGAATAAGTCTAGATTCTTATGAGCCCCTGCTTTTCTGAAGTTGGTAATGGTAATTAAGGCAGACACAGTTTCATCAAATCTGCCATGCCATTGTGGAAAAATGACCGTGCATGGATAAAGGGACCCTTCTGGCACATTTAAAAACTACCACACACATCAATCACCAGTTATTAAGCAGTCAGTACATAACTGGCACAAACTGACTGCTAACTCATGACACAAGTAAAGACATTCTGTGGCCTATACCAATACAACACTCAGCCCAGAAAACCTCACCTGGGTGGCAGGCAGGTAAATCCAAAGTAGTGATCAGATGAGAAAATACAAAAACAAGTCCACTGAGATCATAAAACCTTGGTGAACACAGCATGGAATTTTAGTCCAATCAGAGGAGCCTAAGAAGTTCTCTTCGGCATGAGGTCTGGTCTATCTACCAGAAATACAGAAAACTTTGTTGGGATATTTCTGTTAAGCTGAGCCAAGCAGCAGCTGCTGCACTGGACAGCAAACAGGATAGGGAAAAGAGGACACGGAGACATACATTTTCATGCATCATGCACAAGTGTGCATACACACAAGCGCGTGCACACATGAATTAGAAAAATCATGGCAGCAGACAGACCTAGTAAACTTTTATGAAAAACCTTTGTTAGTCATTTTCAGTATCAATATATATATATATATATATATATATATATATATGAAAGAATCATAAAATCATTCTCATTATGATTATACCTGATTTGTAATCCCACATTTTCTTAACCCCAACTTTATGACTCAATTTATTCATTATAGCTACTTAAAAAAAAAAGAAATCAAGAACATTAAAAAAGTGCCATAACATTTCTAAAGGAATTCCAGATGTCTTGGCACAATAACAGCAATGTAAGACCTTCACGCTACATCATTCCAAGGTGGAAGGGAAAACTGCACAACAGCAACAGATTAAACTTGCTTTTATCAGGATCCCAGGCCTGTGATAACTACCCAGTCCCAGGCTTACAACAGTAATTCATTGACGGGGCAAGGACTTCATGCCTAATTACCTGTTAACGGTCCTACTCTCAATTCTGCACTGCGATGGAGCTCGCCCAAGTGAACAGGCAGGACTGACTCAAAGTATTTATAAAAACAAAAGACGCGTGGGGTGTTGGGTGATAAAAGTGGGATAAGGCAATAGAGATCTTGAGCTTATTTCCTAAGATGCTGAATTTCTGACACCTTGAATTCTTGTATTATATATAAGCAATATAAGACCTTTTATTATAAAAATTGTTCAAAAGGGGACAGTATGTCTTTGTTTCTAAGTATGTCAAAAACAAAACTATTAGTTGCCAGTCCCATCTGGTCCATCTCTTTTTCAAGAATTTTATGCAGGCAGCGCTCACTAACTTAGTGTAACATAACAAGATCTATGTGAATGGGGGCAAACCACATTTTTTCAGCTTTAGATTTCTATGACGTCTTACAATTGCTTTGATGAAATGTGAGGAAAAAAAGAGAAACAGAAACACACATGTACCTCCTACATTATAGATCTGCTTCATCTCAAGAAGACTCTGAGAACTCCTTAAATGAAAGGGGGAGGGGAGAGTATCAGCATTGTCCAAAGTCAATGAAACCTCAGCACTGAAAAGAAGCTCACTACTCTGATGTATAAGGGAAGAGTCCATGTGTTTACTCAAAAAAACCAAAAAGCAAAAAAAAAAAAAAAGTTGAAAAAAATAGAGATGTCAAATTTATAGTTTCATTGTCAAAACTTAAAAAAATAGTCCCCTTCACTTAATACTCACATAGAGAAATGAGAAATTCACCTAGTAAACTTCTTTGCTTTGTAAAAGTGACATCAACCATGTCACAGTGAAACCATCACTGAGGTATCACAGAATTCTGAGGACACTATCACAAACCATACACAATGGGAAACACCAGTCTTCTGATGAGGACTCAGTACGTACTTTAAAAAAAGATTACTAGCTATGACAAATGAGCACTACCAATTCGCAAACTACACAGGTGGAAAAGGAGAGGTTGAACTTGATCCGTCTATGCTATGCACCTATACAACTATCACAATGAATCCCAGTACTGCTTCATCACATAATCATCTCCTGCTTCTACTCAATTCTCTGCCAACCTAAATGAGTGCCTTACGAATGCCCAGATGTGAGCGTGGGTATTTTACAACAACAGATATTACTTCGTTTATCTGAATTACAATCTCTGCTTGAACAGCCTCAGGATGCAAATAAAACACACTACTAATTAAAATAACCAGCAGCAGCACTAATAAAACATCTAAACAGCAGCTTTTAAATAGAGAAAGGCTTTTTAGGCGCTTCCTCCTAGCCTCAGTGTACAGAACAATGAATGCGCCCCTGAAATAAAGCGAGGTGTTCCATTTCTGATGGGAAGGATAAAAAGTGAGCTTAAGTCTTTGGCCAGAGAAAGAACTGTACTTCATTTATGCGGTGTTGGACATAAATCTTACACATGAAAAGACATGACACCTACCCTAAGAAATAGCAAAGAAAACACAATCTAATACAGACAACTTTATGTTCATTATTTACTAAATTTAAACTATAGCAAAAAATTCCCAGGCTTTGGAATGTTAATCATCAGAAAATTTAAAGACAAAAATTTGGATATGTGAGAGTGTAGTTCACTGACAGAGCAAAGGCCTACAGTGAGCAAAGCACTGGATTCAATCCCCAACATTGAAAAAATAAATTTAAAAATATATGCATATATTAAAAAACACCTTTCTGGGCCGAGGAGATAGCTCCGTGGCACAAGTGCCTGCCTGGGAAGTGCAAGGTCGTGAGTTGGAACCCCAGTCCCGCAAAAAAAAACCTTTCTGTCCCATATCCCATGCATAAGTGCCAAAATTTTGCTAAACAAGAATATAAATTAAAAAAAAAATTAAGGCATGCCAACCTCTGTCATTATTTCATTAGAGAAAGACAAAAAAAAGGTAAGCAGGCAATACTTTCAGCATTAATTTAGTTTTAGGAAGTAATAACTTCATGGCTGGCTATCATTCTGCTCCAGATAAGGATAAAAGCTCCATGAAGAAACCATGCTACTTTGAAACAAAAGACTTATGTTTTCACTATCTTAAGTCAGTGGGATAACAGTTCAGTATCACACATTGCTTTATAAAACACACTAACTCACGTGCGCCCTAAGATATCCCTGAGCTTTTCATGCTCTATCTCAGCTAATACAATCTTCTTAGAGTGGCAGTATCACTCTCCTCACTATCGATAGGCCTCTGCCCCTCACAGAGCCCCAACCTGTATCCAAGTCCCATCTCTGAAGTCCCATCTTCATAATTATGCTTCCCATTAAAGAAGGCCAACCGCTCAGACCTTTCAGGGAAGCCGGTGTTTCAGAGGCAGGACGTCTGTCATATCCAGTCCTACAGCAAACTCAAGAGAAGTAGAGTTACACCCTTGCTCTCTACATACTACTCTAAAACTTGAGGATTTAAAACCTCAAGCAATAGCCTTGATTTTCAATCCAATCTGATTTCACTTGTGCAGACAACACTGTCCAGGATTCATAAAGGGAAAGTGTAGAATTTGACTCCATCCAACTATAAGGAAAAAAAAACAGGTCAGGTCAAATAAATATATGCTTCTTTGTGGGAGAAGTTATATGAGAAACTCCTGCGTGTTCCACTCAGTTTTGGGGAAGCCTAAAAGTACTCTTAAAAGTAAAGTTTATTTTTAAAAATTTTTCTAGTGGACTCAAATGAACCATTACGTGTCAGGGCCATGATGGAGGAAGCTGTGTCTGCTGTACTCATCACTGTATATCCAACACCTGAGAAGTTATACACAAAAATGTTTCATAAATTTTGATAAATGAATAAACTCACACTGCACAAAACCAAGCAATGTTTCCTGGGAAATTGTAGAGTAGCTTAAGAAACTACTGATTTAATAATATCAATTGATTCCAGGATGTGTACTAGAGTACCAAAACCAGTCAGTGTCAAATTGTTTTGGCTGTGAAAGGTAGCAACTCCAGGGGCCAGCGAGATGGCTCAGCAGTCTAAAGTACCTGTTGCCTGGCAAGTGCAAGGTCCTGAGTTCAATCCCAGGTACCACAAAAAAAAAAAAAAAAACCTCCAGTCAACAGTTTTAGCATGTATACAGAGTACCAAGTAAGTCACGTTTATTACCATAAAATTTCATGTCAAATACACAGAATGCCAGATACAGCAAGTTTTCAAGTCCATGGTAGCTCTCTCACAGCTGATACAAAATACCCAACACACACATTGTACAGGAGGGAGAGGTTTCAGACTACAGGTAGCTGACTCAAAGGCAGGAACAGCAGGGCAGAAGAATATGGTGGAGGGAAGCTGCTTGCTTCTTCGAGGTTTGGAAGCTGGCTGGGGTCTAAACAAGGTCAGGGAGAAACAGACCCTCCAGAGGCAGTCCTAGTGACCCCCTCCAACTGAGCCTCATCTCCTAACATCACATTCAGCTGTGAATGTCAGTGGACTAACCCATGGTGAGTACAGTGCCTACACAAGCCAATGATCTTTTCCAGAGTCTCACAATTTAGTCAAGCTGACAATTACATTTCAGCATAACTTAACTGTCATAGCCAACACAGAAATGATAAGGGTGGTAAAATAACATAAAATAGCTGTTTAAGAGATTGTTTTATTACCTGATCACTGAGTTTATTTAATCTTTTATGGAATATACATATACATAATTTACTATATTTAGAAATTTATATTTATTTCTATGCCAAGTTTTAAAAACCAATAGCCAATAGGCTATATGTAATTTAAATTAGACACTGAAGTCAAGATGACTAGCAAAAAGCGTGAGACAGAACTACAGAAAACTATACGGAGAAGTGCCAATAGGCTAAATGGATGTTGTCAAAGTCCATTTTTTTTTTTTTTTTTTTTTGCGGAACCAGGTATCAAACTCAGGACCTTGCACTTTCCAGGCAGGCACTTGTGCCCCTGAGCTATCTCCTCAACCCCTTTCAAAGTCCATTTAAACTTAAAGAATACTCAAAAAAACAACACCAAAAGTGCTATTTCTTTGTTCACAGACAGAAATGAATCTGTAATCTACAAGACATACATGATGATCTGAAAGGCTCTGAAGGCACAGTATGATCAGCAGTGGTTACGTGGAGATCGCTGTATTTAGGATGGCTGTAAGGATTTGTAGTCAAAACAAATACAACAGACTCTGCATATATTTTTGACAGAGGTCAGCATTAGAAACTAAAATATCAGTATTTTAGTATGCAGTTATATTTCCTGTAACATGATAATCCTACATGTAGTCAAAATCAAGTAACAGCAAGGCCTGTGAAATCAAAAACCTACCATATAAGGGTGCTAACACTCTTAAGGATCATTTTTATTAGGAGTACTACACAAATAAACCAGCTCAAATCACGAAACCATTTTATAAATCTTAAAATTATCAAGTCAACTTGTTCTACGTCCTGATAATATTTTTTATAAGTTTTCTGGGGCTGGGGAGACAGCTCAGTGGAATAAGTGCTTGCCTGGCAAACACAAAGTCCTGAGTTTGACCCCTGGTAACAACAACAAAAAGAAAAGAAGAAGCTGAAGCTTTCAATTTGGCAAATATAATTTACACATACAGATGAGCTAGATCAGTCATTCCTGGCAATATCAGGCAATACTAATTTACTGGTTTATATAAAAAATTTCATCTTCCTAAATATTTAAGATTAGGATTTTAAAATACTGTACATGTATTTAAATCAGGGCTAACAGAGAAAGACTTGACTGTGTAAGGCAATGGTTTCCAGCCATTTTGGTGCCTTGGCACAGAATTATGACACCTGCCCTGGGTATCCTGGGACATGGTTTCTGACTGGAGGGGGTAATCTACAGATGCACACAAAAATTTGTGCCAAATCTGGTAATCTACTCCATGTCTACCTTTTACTTCCATTAGGCAGAAAGCAACTGGTTTGTGTGGAAATGTACATATATATATATATATATATACACACACACACACACACACATGTATATACACATATATACACATACACACACCACACACACACAGTCTGCCAAAAAAATGTATAGACTTAGAGAAAAAGATAGTGTGTTTTTTTCAACAGATGGTGTTACACTCCTATAGGGGTCCCTATAGGATGTCACATTGCACAGAAAACCTATTCTGCTGCTGGTCTTAGAGAAGAAACTGAAATGCACCAATTTCTTGTACAGCAATCTCAGTGACCAAGGTTACCTAAAGCATAAGTTCATCACACTAATCAATGTCTGGAAGCTGATGGCCACCACTGAGAGCACCTCTTGTAATTGTAGAAGCCAACAGCAACTTGTATTAACCTCATGATGTCTCAATAAATTTAGTATTAAAATATTTATACAAGTTTTTCTTTTCCTGAAGTATGTATATATGTTTTTGGCAGACTCCATATATAACCAAATATGCTTTATGAGCTTATTATTGTTATGCCAAAGAATCGCAGCCACATTGGTGTTTCCATTATACAAATGAGGAAAACAAAATGCAGAAAGCTCAGACAGCTTCCCTGAGCATCCACAACTCATAACTGACGGGTGAGGCTGTGCTCAGGACGAGCAGAGGCCTACGCTTCCTCGCTACGCACACAGCCTCCCAATGAAGCGAAGCCCGGCTCTCTGTCTACACTCAGGCCCACTCACTTCGATGGCACGCAAACCTCTTCTGATCCTGGAAGAATGAGCTTTTAGTTCTTCTGTTTCTAGCCTGCAGAAGGGTTTTGGGAAGTATAAAATTCACTTAAAAACAAGGTTAGTATGTTTCTGCACTACCAATAAGTGTCCGTGGTCACTGGGTCTGACACAATCCAGATCATCAGCCACAGATAAGACTTCATCCCTCAACTTGCATCTGTGCTTCTGAAGCACATCACTGACACAGGAAGGTCAGACATGATACAGACTTCCGTGACCTTCAAGGAAACTTAGAAACAGGCAAAAAGAAACGCAGAAGTGAAATACCTTTGAGCTCATAGCAACACAGGCATGCCAAACACAAAAAGCACGTGACACAGCAGGTGGTCTTACACACTTTGGAGACACACATATTACCTGGGTCCTACACTAATATGGCTCAGTACAGGAGGTATTAATACCTAGTTAAAGATTTCATTGAATTTGGAGTGTTGGGGCATTCTTTCAAGGTGGCTGGGTCAAGGGATTGATGGTTAAAAACAAGTGCACTGTTCAAAAGGAGTCAGGCACGGTGGTGCACACCTGTAACCCCAGCAGGAGGAAGGACGACATAGGAGGATCACCACAAATTCAAGGCCAGCCTGAGCTACACAGTGAATTCAAGGCTAGCCCACATTATAAAGCAAGACTCTGAAACAGGGCTAAGAGAATAGCTCAGCGGCATAAGTGCTTGCCTGGCAAGGGCAAGGTCCTGAGTTCAATCCTCAGTACAGAAAAAAAAAAATCTGTTTTTGGGGGCTTGCCAGTTAGCTCAGTTGTTTAAGCACCTGCTTGGGCAAACCTAGTCAGGCACAGGGGACCACAGTTAGATCCCCAGCTCCACATACCATATCAGGCCCGCCCTTAAGGCGGCCTAAGCCAGCAAAAACAAAAACAAACAAACAAAAAAAAAAAACTTGTAAAGCAAGACTGTCTCAAAAGAAAGAAGAAAAACAATGGGAGTCATGCTTGAAATCAAAATAAACCAAAACAATATAAAAATAACAAAAAACTTTGAAGCCATTAAACTCAATTGCAACAATCTAAAAATTTAAAACTAATTTTTAAAATTTTGAAATCTATTAATTTTATAGTTTGGCATTTACTTTGAAATTCATTTTAATTTAATAAGAAACTCCCATCTAATTTATTTTGCATATAACTAAGATTACTATTATTCAATCAAAACTATGAATTTATAAGAATTTTTCCTTTTGAAAAAGCTGAACAGGGGGCTGGGGTGATAGCTCAGTAGAATAAGCGCTTGCCTGGCAAGCACAGGGTCCTGAATTCAATCCCCAGTACCAAAAAAAAAAAGCTGAACACTATTCAAGTTGGAATGCTTACTGCCTTTCAGCAACATACAGGACACGTCATCTCAGTTAAGACATGACGTTAACTAAAATAATATTGTACACTAACTAAACAGTTATTTCTGGATCTTGGTTGAGGATGGTTCTGAAGGATGAAATAAGAATTGTACTTTCAGGGCTGGGAGATACCTTGGCAGCATAAGCGCCTGCCTGGCAAGCACAAGGTCCTGAGTTCACTTGAAAAGTTGTTACTGTTTAGAAAAAATGTCTGTCTTGTACTCTAAACAACTACTATAAAGACAACAACATGCAACGTGTTAAATATTATAACTGTCTTACTAACCTGTTTTGAAACTGTCTCACAGTTATCTCTTTCTCATTAAAATAACATTTTAAAAAAAGAAAAGTTGTTACTGTCACTGCAGAAGAAGAAATTGTTACTGTTACTGTCTTTTTTCCAGGTTTCTGGATTCACCTTTACCACCAAATCTTCAAGAGCCACTTGCCGACAACTTACAGTTATCCCGGCCAGCTATACAGGATGGGGCAGGCTGATAGTAGCCTAACTGGCCTATCTCCTATCAAATATTTACATCCAACGATACCATCTTTTTTTTTTTTTTTTTCAAACAAGGTGGGATGGTGCTTTATCGGTGGTCTTTAATGACACCATCCCAGTCAGATGTTTATCTGTTCTGACCATATGCAAAACCAAGAGAATAGTAGGAAATATGAAAGATAAATGTAGCAACTGCACTTCATTCTACAATACACATATAAAAATTCTAGAAAGCACTGGGATTCCCCTGTGCAGGCAATTCCCCCATTTTTGTTTTTGTTTTCTGCAGTTTCAGTTACTTGTAACTGATTACAAATAATCACTCGGGTTCTAAAAACACACATTAAATGAAAAATTTCAGAAAAAAGTTTCGAAGTTCTACGTTGTATACATCCTGGGTAGTGCGATTCACCCCACCCTGCCTCGCCCAGCACAGAAATTATCCTCCTACCCGCCCCATTATCAGCTAGCAACTCTCCTGGTTATCAGATGCACTATGTAGTGTGCAGTACTTGTATTTATGTTTTTTGTTTTTTGTTTATTATGGCCGGCTCAGCCTGCCCTGGGGGTGGAGCTGGCGCAGCACGTGGTGCCAGGGATCAAACCGCAGTCCCTGCAGTTGCCTAAGCTTGCCTAAGCAGGCGCTTTAGACCACTGAGCCATCCCACCAGCCCTAGTACTTGTATTTAAATAACCCTTGTCTTACTTCATAATGGCTCCAAAGCACAAGAGCAGGGATGCTGTCAATTCAGATATGCTATAAGGTCAGGAAGAAATCCATCTGAGTGAAAAGGTGTAAATTTTCATTTTAACAAGGAATGAAAAAGGTCATGGGTGAATGCAGTACAGTATGACTTCTGAGAGACAGGAAGAATACATTTGCATAACTTTTATTACAGCATATGCTCATAATTTAGTAGCTATTTTTGAACTCACTTGTTCCTGATTTATAAATTAAACCTTATCATATATATATATATATATATATATATAAATAATATGCATTGAGTTCAGCACTACCCAGTTTTAGCACCCACCAAAGGTCTTAGACTGTATCCCCTGCAGCTAAGGAAGGGCTACTATACGAATAAGTGAAGTCATCAAAGGATAAGAACACAAAAAAATCATCAGAAAAGCTAGCTATGAAGTATACCTCTTATAAAATAAAGAGCTTCCCTCCCCAGGTTTAAATTGAAGTATGTTACATTGAGTATAAGATGAAAAGGGGAAGAAGAGTAAATTTGAAATGTGGAGCAAAAAGTCAAGATAGTACTCAGTTACCTGGGGATCTGGGCATTTATGCAGACTTCATCGTTAGATGGTACAGCATTCACCTAACTGCTTTTGCTAGCACCCATGTCTTAACCAACACAAGAATAAAAGCATAACCAATTCTATTTATTGCTCATATTTAAAGCTCCTCCAATCTTACTACCTACTCATTTTATTTTGCTCCAACAATCTCTGATTAAGCTGTGTCACCACAACATCGCATTCTACCAATAAGCAGCACCTCCTCAAATATGACAACACCAGTAACAGCAGAAGTGGCAACAGCAAGGGCTCACATTGAATAAGCATCTACCAGGGGCCAGTCACCAGCCCGAGGTAGTCTGCTTCCCCACACTAAATGCCTCAACCCAACTTCCTCAGATCCAATGCCAGCACTCCCCTTCCAGAGGGAGTCAAAATGAGGGAGTCTGCATTGTTAGAACACGGTGGAGCCTGGTTCTGGCCCCAGGGCTGACTCCAAGATCTGCCACTAGGACAGACTCAATTGCTGTGACACACCGTCTGAAAATTCCTTAGTTAAAGCTTCCATGGATATAAAACTAACTCATTTTTTCAAGTCCAGCATTTCACTTATCTAAACATTCCATGTGCTAAGTTTTCCCAAAATAAGGGCAGGACAGTCTTCCAGTCCTATGTCCACTTGCATTGAGCAGTCAACTGAAAACAAGAAACAGCCTTCTTTAGTTGGGCTCAACACACTGTGTAGATTAGATCTGAAGAGTTACCAAGAACATTTGGCACATTCCAGTCACACATTGGGTCAATTTGTTGGTAATGAGAATGAGATAAGGCACGAGTAATTCAACAAAAAGGTCAGCTGCAACACTCAATGGTCAAGATATTATTACCATGTTCCAAGCCGTATTATTAAAATTAGAAGATTGGAAACAAAAGCCTAATACTACCAAATAATGCCATTTCAGTAGAAAATGAAGAGGAAAATCTCTCACAGGTTAATAATTCCACTATACTAAAGAATATTTAATATCAAAAAAATTCACGTTAAGAAAAATGTTAATATTAGAAGCAGGATCTCTAAGATTCCAACAATTTAATCATTTAAAAGTCAAATTCATAAGTGCCTGCTTAGGCAAGCACAGAGACCAGGGTATGAGTCCAGGGGTGTGGTGGCACACACCTGTAATCTCAGCACTGGGGAGGTTGAAAACAGGAGGATCACTATAAGTCCAAGCTGTGTGGTGAGGTCCTGTACCAAATACATACATAAAAAATAAAAGTCAAATTCAGGGCTGGGTGTGTGATTCAGTAATAGAACAATTACATAGTTTGTGTGAAGCACTAGATTCTATCCCCAACGCCAAAAATGAAAGGAAAGATAATGCATAACTTGTAGACTTGAAAATAGTATATTTCATTTTTAAGCCACTTAATTATAACTTAAGAAACAGCATACCTATCAATAGATACTACTTACTATAAAAAAAACTGCTTTAGATTATTCTATACTTGGCAATTAGAGATCTGAATAACTATTCACTCTTGTTCAGTTTTTCTCTCTGCAGATTAAAAAAAAAAAAGACAAGCCTCATCAATCACTTAAGAGGGTCTGGTTCTGATATTATATGAGCTCTGTCAACTTTAATCAAATTGCTTGCCAGATTGGAGATAAGTAATGACTTGGTTAGGTTAAGCCAGGCCAGAGTTTTCCTTCTGTAGTATATACATCTCTGGAGTGAAAATAAACAGCCTCGCACCTCTCACTGGGCGCCGTTCTCCGCTGTGATTACAGCCCCACTCCTGCCGACAGAGGAGGAGGGGAAACTCTGGCTCACGGACTATCTACATTTCCTTCCTTCTTTTTCAACCTGGTCACCAAAACCATTTTTAAACTATTCTATTAAACAGTTGTTTTGATCTGGTGCAAAATAACACAAATCACCTATGGTTAAACATTTTTGCACTAACACTTGTCTTAGCCAGTATTATATAACTTCTACTCTATATACAGTTTCCTATATGTAGGAAACAAAACAGAAATTGCTAACAATTAGCAAAAGCAATGCTGAGAGAAAACTATAAAGTTTGAATTCATATTCAAACCTATCCAAGAAGTGAAAAACTAAATTTCATTTCATTATTGTCAGTTTTATGGATACAACTGTTTCAAAGGCACAAATACAAATGAGATTTCTACAATATCCCCTTTCTTAATTTCTTTAATATAATTAGAAATGGCTATCAAACTTCATACTCATCAGCAGAAATGCACTGCCTACTCAAAGAAAGGAGTGAAAAAGCAAAAATTTCAATGTCTGGGGGGAAAAAAATGAAGTTACTCTTTAGGGGAGTCCAAAAATACAAGATACCTATGAGTCAGTTTACCTATAGGCAAAATTTACTTCAATATGAAGTCAACACAATCTAGAATGCAGTTTGTTTAGAATTACCAAAAACAAAAGCTTCTAATAATTTAACAAGGGCTGGGGAGATAGCTCAGCAGTTTAAGTGCCTGCCTAGCAAACACAAAGACCTGGGCTTGATTCCTGGTACCGCATGCCAGGCCCAGAACCAGTGCTTGGGAGGCTGAGACAGGAAGATCACTACAGATCTGAGCTGAGTAACAAGACCTTGTACCAAATAAATAAATAAATAAATAAATAAATATTTTTAAAAACGAATTTAACAATTTTTTTCCTCTATGATTAGGCACATACAAATGGGATAATAACCTAAAATAAGCCTAAAAAGACTAAACTTTCCAACACCATTTTCCAACATTCAGCTGAGACATTTTAAAAGATACCTGACTTAGAACTGATTAACATTTTCACATCTGATACCAATGCTCATTTACTGTCCTGATGATTTCTGATTTTCACAAAAATTTTACTTATAAGTAGCAAAAAAAAAAAAAGATAAAATGCACAATATCATGCAAAGTACAAAAAGCTCTGTCAACGTTATTTCAGAAATTATCACCAGAAATACAGAGAAGGAAAACTGTTCTGTGTACAGAATGAAAGGAATCCCAGAACAGAGCCTGTAACTGCGCAGCAAGGGCTCGAGGACAGGGCATCCTGGGCTCCTCCAGGCCTGGCTCCACGCACGCTGGTGGACACTTCTTCCCCAGTCTGCGGGCGGCACCATTCTTGTAAGTCTGCAGGGCACCCAAGAGACAAGGGCCCTGCTCAGTAAAAGGAACACTTCACTCCTTTGTCACCATATCATTTACAGTTAAATTCCCAAGTACACACACCGCGTACATTCACTCTAGGTAAATCACACACAAAAGATGCCAGTATTTCTCAAAGAATTAGGAAGACCCTTTATAAGCAAATGGGAACTTTGTCTACTAAATGTCAAGGGATTCCCCCTGCCCAGAAAACTCATATTTCAAATGAAGGGGGAAAAAAACTGTATTTGTACAAATGAAACCCTAAAAACTCAGCCTTTCATTGTGTGTTGTTGAAGGACTACATTCTTTTCTATGTGGTGCCTACTGATTTGAGTCCAGGGCCAGCCAACGTCTAGAACCTCGACTAATTTTATTATCTGTACAACTAGATAACAAAAGGCAAATTGGACAAAGTGACAGGTTTGGCTCTATAAAGCTGACCACTTACTTTTTTTCCCTAATAGTCTAAATATCTGGGAAGAAAAATCCTAAGCTAAGAAGTAAGACATTGGTTCTTTAAGACAATTTTTACTATCCTTTTCAAGGGGGTGTGGGGTGGGACTCATTAGCATGGCTTTCCCAAAACTCACATTTGGAAATCCACTTTGGGAGTTAGCTACGAGATTCCTACAAACATTAGTAATGCGCATTCAGCCAAATCCCTGAGCTAAAATTTATCTCAGATGCTGCACAACACTGATATCAAATCTCTGCACAAGCTGTATCGTATGATTAAAAACCCCACTGCAGCTGCTTTCATAGTAACAAATGTGAAATTATTCTAAGACCTAACCACTACAACAATAGTGCTTTTAAAATGCATCCTCGAACACAAAAGAAATAACAAATCATGACAATTGTGTTTGCTAAACTAATAGGAGACCACAGCTAGGCAACCAGTCTTACAATGGCTCAAAATTGGCTTTAGTCAGCTAAGGGAGAAAAAGAAAAAGGAAAAAAAACCGAAAAAAAAAAACCTTAGCATATATGTCTGATGTAGATTATATGAAATGCCTATATAGACCTATACAAATTCTTTCAGGAGATAAATCCAACTAAAATACAAACTATTTAAGATGTGGTGATTAGAGCTTCAGATTAGTACTCAGGAGAAATTTTTGATGAGTTTGTTTTTACTGTAA
>PVKN010012319.1:0-20866 GCA_004027915.1 Capromys pilorides
GGGGGGGGGGGGGGGGGAGTGCTCGTATGGGTGCCTTGTGGCTCTGTTATACGTGGGCAGGAGAAGTGGCCACAGCCACCACTGCCCCGCATTCCCCAGAGGCTTGAGCCAGGGCCCCATGTGGACCATGACTCCTGCGGGCTACTTTGCAAGCCAGCTGGGAACCCCGGGGGCCTTGCATGGACTCCCACAGCAGCAGCCGGCTGCCCCAGAGGTTGCTGTGCGGGTGGCTTGGGCAGCACAGTTTGGGGTCCGCCAGCAGCTACAGCTGCAGAGCTCAGCATCCCACCCCGGAGTAAGCGGAAGGGGTGAGCAGAGGTCCTCCGTGCACAGGGACCCTCTGAGCTGGTGTGGTGCAGCACCTCAGGGACGGCGCCCTGGCCCTCCTATGGGATGCCAGGCACAGACGCAGGATAAGCAGGGTGCTGATACCCAGCCTGTCCCAAGAGTGGCGGATGACTGGAGGTCGGAAATCCCGGTCGCTGGGGAGAGCGAGGGGTGCCTCCCGACACCCTGGAGGGCCCATGTACGTGCAGGTGGTCGCTGTGACTCCAGCCATCGGCCCAGGCAGTGGGGGCGAGAGCTCCTGGTGCCCACATCGGCTCCCCCTCCGTGGCGTGTGCCTGCTCAGCCCCTCAGATCCTTGCTCTTGCCCCCTCATCTACACAGCAGCTGAAATGCCACCTCAGGCCTTTTGCTAAAAGCCCCCAGCAAGACCACAGAGGAGGGTCGGGAGGACCTGGTTAAAACCAGGCTCTTGGACACCCTCCTGGGGGAGGTGGGGCACGGGCCTCGGGAGTGGTGCCCACCTCCAGGCCTCAGGTAGAGGGGCAGCGGCATGTCCACTGGGAGCAAGACCACAGGCCTGCACAGTGTCCCTGTGTCCCACAAGGACGCCAGGCAGTGGCCGAGCAGAGCCCAACCAGGCATGTCCATGTGGACAAAGCCACCCAATGGCTTTCTTTCTCTTTAGGGCCTCAGCAGGGCAGAGTCTGACCCTCCTGAGTCCCGGGGGCTATGGTGTTGCATGGCCGGCACAAGTGGGGGCTGTACGAGGGGTCATACGGGGATCAGCCGCCCCCGCTGTGCTTGAGGTGACTCCCTGTGGGGAGCACATGAGCTCCAGGCCCAGATCCTGGGCCCGGCTGGGTGTTGCCAGGGTAGGCTAAGCTTCTCCATAGCGCTGCTGCCTCGGTTTACCCTGCCCGTCGTCAGCCCTGCTCCCGAGCCCAAGCCAAGGCTTAGCAGGCCGCACAGTGCGTGGGTCACCCCTGCGTGCAGAGCGTCCATTCACCCATCACTCTGCTGCTGTCCAAGGAGTGGCTCTGGGGTCTGGTGCTGCTCTGTAGGAACCCAGTGTACAAACAAATTGCAGGGACAAAACTATCTAATGTCCTGGCCAGCATCCAATAGATAGAGCCAAAGGCCCAGAGCTCCCTGCAGATTGGGTTTTGGGGTGCAGACAACAGCTGCCTGCCCCACAGTGGGGACTCTGAGGGAGGACTAGGGTTTCCCCAACCGGCCTCTAGCTCAGCCAGTGCTCACAGCCAGCTGAGGTCTGCGAGGAGCCCCAGCCAGAGTCCCCTGCAGTGCTCGTGGCTCCAGGGGCAGTTTGCGGACTCACAAGACGGCAGATGACAGAGGAGAGAGAGCCTCCCGTGGGCAGCCCTGGTTGGGAAGGAGAGGTGAGGCTGAGCCGGTGCCGGCCCTCTCCCCTACTCACCTCGAGGCCTGGCTGTCCCTCTGGAGTTCCGAGGCACTCACTGAAGGCTTCCCCTCCCTGCATGTCCTGGACACCCCACTGGGGCTCTGATCCTGCTGCAGTGCTGTGCTTCTAAAGAGCACGTGGCAGTGGGAGGTGGAAGTGCCACAGCACCCTGACAAATGTGGCCAGTGGGTAGGGCCGTGACACCATTGGCCAGGCACAGCGTGGTGCAATGCACAGCTCTGCTGTGTGTTTGTCCAGCAGGTAGCGTGGCCGTGAGCCAGGTGTTCCTTAACGCTCACCACCCATGCAGGTAGCCCGGGCCCCTAGCGCTGGAAAGCAGAAAAGAGGTTTTCCAGTTCCAAAAAAGGGACACTGAGGCAGGACCCCAGGGAGGCCACCCTGTCAGGCTGGGCTTTCGCGGCTGACCCTCGGGAGGGTCCACATCCTTGCCTCCAGCTGCTGAGGACACAGCTGGCAGACTGAGCATCTGGAGGTCTCTGTGTCTGCACCTGTCTGTGTCATTCCTCAGTCCTGCCGTAGACATAGAGTGAGCAGGGTATGGGCCGCCAAGCTGCCCTCTTATTGGTGGGTCAGGGTAGACCACAGGCTTGCCGATGGACGGCCACATGCTGGGGGGATGCCCAGAAACTCCCCAGTCCACCCCGGGGCAATCCTGGCAGGATGATTTGGGCCACACCAGAGCCTTGGATTCAGGAAGGGCCAGTGGGCACTGTGGCATCTACTAGGCCCCTGGAGGGCTCAGGGAGGGGCACCAAAGCTCACTGTCTCACCCTCTGCCTTTTGGCCGAGTTTCCAGTTGTGGGGGGTTAAGGGGATCTCTCTATCCCTGCCCTGGACAGAGGAGGGAAAGAAGGGAAAGTGAATAGCAGGGGGGACGGAGGCGGGGCCAGGTGTACTGCACACCCAGGGTTCCACGGCACTCGAGCATCTGGGGGAGCCAGTCTGTGGGCCCAGAGCCATGTGTGGTGCAGCTGGGATGTCATGTGGAGTCAGTGCTTTTGGGCTCATGGGGTCCTCAAAGGCGTGCATGGCTCCATAGTGATCCAAAGCATGGGGCTCATGGACTCCCCCACATATGTGCCCTTGGTGTGGCTCTGAGCTGAGGATTCTGCCAGTCCCTGACACAGGAGTCACCCGCAGCATAGACCTGGGATGCTCCAGCCCTTTCTTGGTCATCAGAGCCTCTTTCAGGAAGCATGCCCCCTCGCAGCACCCAAATCCTAGGCTGTGCTCTGGGACCCTGGAACCCTGCACCCAGCTTTGATTTTCCACTGATGCAAACCTCATCCCTGACACCGCCCAGGAGACCACGGACAGGGGGGCCACCGAGTCCAGCCAGCCCCAGCAAACACTGGTCCCTCCCCACCCATCCACGCCTCTGCTGCTGCTCTCAGCCAAGGAGGTGGGCCCCAGGCCTGTGAACTGGCGGGCAGCATGACCCTATCCTGCCAGGCACATTTCTCCCTGGTGCTCGGTCACACCACCATGGAGCCCGTAACAAGCGTCAGCTCAGAAATTTATGAGCTCACCCAGGCCCCGCGTCCACACTGGACAGAAGTGTTTCCAGAAGGCCACCCCTCCCCCCTCCACACAAGAACGGACGTTCTGTTTCAGCCACTAGCGATCACCATAAATCAGAAGCCTGCGTGTAGCCATGTGCAGCTGTGTGCACGCATGTGTGTGACCATGTGTGTGCATGCATGTGTGCGCTGTAGAGGCCTGTTGCACATGCCTACCTACAGAAAAGCGATCCATGTGGCCTCACTGCCGGACTCGTCACCCTGAATCAGCTCTGTGTCCCCAGAGGAGGGGTGGGATGGGGAGAGCCCCACCCCCAGCCCCTGCCAGCCCCGGGCGTGTGGCAGACACAGGGCTTACACTTCTCTCCTCCCCTCACGCACGCTGGGAATGCATTAGCCAGCTGATGACAGACGCCCTGAGTCCCTGCCTCCGCGCATGGCCCGCCGGCTGGCCGATGGCTGCACCATTATCTGGAAGAAGCAGCCCAGCAGAGAGCCACGGGGCAGAGAGAAGTGTGGGGTCCCTGGGACGATGTGCAGAACGAACCGTCGTGGCTGGGAGACTCTTTCCTTCCTTTGTGTCGTTGTTATCGTAACTGTGCACTTCTGATCACAGTGATTCAGGACATGGGGTTGCTGGCTGGGGACTTGGGGGGCCGGAAGGCCAACTGGGGGTAGGAGCAAACTCGGGAGGTTCTGAGACTCCGGGATCACAGCCCAAGACTCCCTGGGGCCAGGATCCTGAGTGGGGAGGCAGCAGATTCCCCGTCTGGAGAGAGGCTTCCTTCCTGGGACACTGCATCCTTGGGGAGCTCCGGCCAGTTGTGTGGCCTGGGGGCTACAGGCTGGGGAGCTGACCGAGCTCTGTCCCTGTGAGCGTGAGGACTGGTGCCCGCAGGCCTGCTCTCTGGATTTCAGAGCAGGGCACAGGAATGCTGGAGCCCGTCCTCCTGGAGGCCATAGACCCTTTGGATGCACAGCGCAGGGCCGGGGCGGCCTGGGGGCTGCAGCCTGGGGCTGCTATCCCCTATCCCGTGAAATGGAGGCAATAACAGGTGAGAGGACACCAGGTCTCCATGCCATTCTGCCTTCTCTGGAATCGGAGGTGGCCCAGGCCTCTGTGCCCCAACCAGGAAGCGAGCCTACGCCAGGCCTGCGCCCCCCCCAGCCAGGCCTACCTCAGTGCACTCATCCAGGGGCAGGAGAGCTACAGCCACGCCGCCCGCCACCAGCAGGCTCTCAGCTGGCCCTGCCAGACTCCTGAGCCAATCCACGGTGGACCTCGTGCTGATGAGGCATCGAGACCCAGTGCCTCTCCTGCCGCCACCGTCGCTTACAGGAGCTTGGGCGGGAAGAGAGCCGAGAGCACCCTGGCGTGTCCACCAGAAGGGGTTTCATACCTCTGGGGGCCACCAGGAAGCAGCCATCCCATAACCTTTCAAGGATCGGGGGGCTGGGGGCCAGACCTTCCAGGTGTGAGGAGCATGGACCTGGGACACAGAAAGACAGGGAGGAGAGCGCTGCCCACCAGAGTGGGCCCAGTGTACAGGGCAGCCTCCCGTTCCACGCTGTGCTCCGTGTCCAGCAGGGAGAGGGACAGCCAGAAGCCGTGAGCAGTGTCCCATGCAGGGATGCAGCCGATCATCCCTACGGTCAGCACACACAGGAGCTGGCACCCGCTCCCCAGCAGGTCACTTTCCAACATGGCCATGGGAGGTGCGGCGTGTTCCTGAAAGGCCCTGGCCCCTGTGAAGGCTGCACTGCTGCCTGGTCACTGTGGCAGAGAAGGGCTCAGGCGGCTGTGCCCAGGAGGGAACCTGGCATGGGGGGCGCTGGGGCTGGGCCATGCCCACAGGATGCCCAGGCCCTTCCTCACTGAGGTGATCTGCCTTCTCCCAGAACACACTGGCTGTCCCCTGTGGCCAACCCGCTGGCACCCCAACACCTGCACACACACACTGGCACACAGCCTTAGACATGCGCATGTGCACACACACCTGTGTGTGTTCACGTGCTTTCATGCATACACACACACTGACATACAGGAGCACATGCGCACACATGCACACACATGCATGCACATTGCACCCACACATACCTACACAGACGGATGCCAGTGAGTGCCCAAGCACTTCATGTAGTTGTTCACTAGTTCCTGATGGTTCCTCAGGCAAGGCCTAGGGGACAGAGGCTCACACCCAGGGTGTCCAGGCCAGGCTTATGCCCTGGAGTCAACAACCAGCCCTGGAGAATGCAGGGCACAGAGCCCTGCATGGTGACAGCACCAGTCCCTGTCCCCACACAGATGGGACAGGGAGCCACAGACACCCACAGGCAGATGGAGGCAGCCCGAGCCCCCATCTGCACAGAACTGTGTGTGCAGGGTTCCTGGGCGGCCGCAGGGGTGCGGGGGCTCAGAGCCCCGAGCAGCTTCTCCTCCCTGTGAGCGGGGCCAGTGCTCAGGGGCTGGAGGCCACTCACCTCACAGCCGTTTCCTGCAGGTGGGACAGAGAGGCCTGAGTGCCTGGAGGGGGGCCCCTTGTGGGGCTGGGGCTCCAGGACTGCTCCCTGGAGGATGGGAGAGCTGTCCCATGCCCGTCAGCCCTTGTGGCCACTTCCCCCACCCCCAGTTCCGGCCAGGCTGATGGAGGGCTATGGTGCTGGACTGGGCTGACCCTGGATTCGGGCATGGTGGGCAGTGACCTGGGACAGCAAGAGGACCCTAGAAGGGCCCCACTGCGAGAGGCCACGGTGTACGGGAGAGGCGTCCCTCCTCCTGAGCCCTGAACAAACAACAGGAACAATGGCCTGCCTGCACGAGATAGGCCCAGGGTGAGCAGGGGCCGGCGTGCCGCGTGGCGTCCAGCACCAGCCTCTTGGGAGGCGCCCTGGCGCTGGTCCCTGGTCCCTGTCCCTGGTTCCTGTGCTGGAGAAGGATCAGAGACTTGCTACACCTACAGGATGTACCCAGCCCGGTGCTTTGGGGTGGTAGGAAAGTTAGGGCCCCAGTGAAGCTGGGGACCCCACAGGGCCTCCTGTGCTGGGTTCACAGGAGCAGAGCCAGTGTGCTGTGTGTGGGGCTATGGAGTCTCCCTCTCACCGAGTATGCCTGGGGTGCTGCTGGCACTCTCTTCTGCGTTTGGGAGTGCCTTCTGCCTCTAGCTGGGCACTTTGTGGACCTGCTCAAGCCCGTGTGGAGAGGTCAGCCTCTCAACCGGCACAGTGCAAACAGGAAACATGGGGACATGTGACCGAAGGACTCAGCTCTCACCAAGCCCCTGCTGGACGGGACCAACCAGGAGAAGGTTCCCTTCCGCTCTAGAGGGAGCAGCAGCCCTGGGCTCCAGGACCTCCTGCACCGCAGCCCCAAATCTCCTGTGTCTGACACTCAGGGCCTCGATGCCCACCCTTAACCAGGAACCCGAGCCAGTACCAGGTGTCAGCTGGGGACAGTGAACGGGGTGTGAGTGAGACCAAGACTTGCATGTGTGCTTGGGGTGCAGCTTTCTGCCATGTCTAGAAGACAAGGGCAGGGACACACGAGCCGTCAGGTAGAGCCACGCGTCGCTCCTGGCTCAAGCTAGCGTCGAACGTCACCAAAGTGCTCAGGGAGCCGCCGGGTGTCCTGAGCCAGGCTGGGAGGCCTGCACAGGTGAGGGGGTCACTGGACACCAGGTCTAGGCCAGAGCCCCTTGGGGGTGGGGATGCAAGCCTCCCATGCCAGCCTTCCTGCTCTCCCCCCGAGAGGCAGAGTTCTCAGAACTGGGGCGTGCAGCCTCCACAGTGTCCAGCGAAGCAGAGCTGGGGCATTTCCACTCAGAGACTCAGTATGGAAGGTGGGCGTTGCCACAGAGGCTGCCCACGGGCGGGCGCAGGTGGGAGGCGGGAAGCAGGGGGCAGGACCCCAGCCGCAGTCAGCACCCTGATGTCCTGCAGGCCAGGGCTTCTCCAGAGCTCTTCTCAGAGATGGGAGAGCAGCGCAGACCAGAAGCAGCCCTGAGAAGCTGCCGCCTGCCTGTGCATCGCCACTGCCCTCAAAAGACAACAGCAAGAACAAAGAAAGGCCAAGCCCGGCGAGCTCTGGGGGTGGGGAGGGCGTGGCGCCGACGCTGGGCACTTGCGTGTCGCTGGGCATTGAACTGAAACTTAGCAGTTTTCAGGAAATGACCTGGTTTTCCTCCTTTCGGGATTATGTACAAGGTGACATGAGCGTGCACACCCAGGCACAAGCATGCACTCACAGAGACACACGCACACGGACACACGCGTGACACACACAGCCTCCACGCAGCTGTGTGACCCAGTGACACCTTTACCTTCAAAAGCCTTTTTTCCAGCCCAGCACCCAGCCGTCCCTAGCAGAGGGCCCTGTGCGTAGACGCGGTGGCCTCTGATTTCTCACACCTGGGCCGGCGCTGCTGGCCTCAGTGCCTGGGCAGGGCAGCGATCTGCTCGGTGAGAAAAGGCCGCCTCCCTTCCGCTTCTCTGCCTGCTCGCCACAGAGGCTCTGGGCTCGGGTGTCTGGGTGGCCGGCCATGCTGACGCCTGGGGCTGGCTGAGTCCCGGCGTCCACGTGCCACCGTCCTCAGAGCCCGCAGGGCCCTCTGACTCTCGCTGTGCTTCTCCCTGCCAGATCTCCGAGGACCTGGGCAGCGAGAAGTTCTGTGTGGATGCTGGCCAGGGGGTGGCCAGCAGTTGGCTGAAGTACATCCGCGTGGCCTGCTCCTGTGACGACCAAAACCTCGCCATGTGTCAGATCAACGAGCAGGTAGGTGCAGCCTGGGTGCGCCATCTGGCCCTCTGTGTTGGCCCTGGGGACTCGGTGCCACTGTGGGGGGCTGCTGAGCCTCCACCAGGGTCTCTGTCAAGTCCTGCCCTACCGTGGGGTGGGGGGTGGGGGGCGCTCGACACTTGGCCTTCCCTGGCTTTCCAAGGAGCTCAGCTACCTGGGACCATTCTGTGGAAGCCGTGGGGCAGACACCCCCAGCCCACAGAGCTTATTGCTGAAAGATGGTGCTTCTGAAAAGAAGCCCAGTCCGAGGAGGCAGCAGGTGGGATCCGGTCCCCCAGGCCAACCTTCCCCGCAAAAGCCACTAGGTATGAGGCCTGGAGCAAATGCACCAGACCCTGCTGAAGGGCTCAACCAGCGGGAGAGCCGCTCAGGGGCGTCCTTGTCCAGGCCAGGCTGGCATGTGGCCCCCACGCCCAGAGTCTCCAGGAGTTGGCAGGGCGTCATCTTGGCACCAGGTTCTGGCCACTGCAGCCCCCTAAGAGTCTCCCCAGTATGGGCTCTGAGTCCAGCCCAGGACCTGTGAGGCCTGGGGACTCCTTCTACTCTGTTCCTGGCTCCCAAGGCTAACGACTCCCGCTGGTTCCCTGGCTCTAAGGCTTGCCACAGCCACCACCACCCTGGTCCCCAGGCTGCCCCGGAGACAGCTGGCTCTGGAGGTTGGCCCCACTCTAGCCGTGCTCCAGTGGTGGTTTGCACCCTGTGACCCCTGGGCTGTGGGTCCCTCTGGGGTGCCGAGACTGCCCCCCTTCTGGAGAGCCGTTTGATTTTGCCTAGACCTTAGGGCTATGGGTGTGATTTTGTTCACAAGGAAAGGATCTGCTTGCTTCAAACAGTGTTTGTGAAGAGTGTGTCACCACGGCTCTGTCTCCAGGAGCCACGAAAGCTGCTAATAGCAGCCCAAGCCTTTCACATTATAAAAATATGTGGTCTTTACAAGTTCCACAAGCCCAGCCACGTCCCCCACTTGGGACGCAGGATACCATTCCACTCCACACAGGACATGGACCTACCTTCCATGGGCTTCCATTAGAACCAAAACTCTTGAGGAGAAAAGAACGAACAAAAACTTCTGGTTGAAAAAAATAGACCACAGAAGAAGAATTAAAGGAAAAGGAAAAATTTAAATATTAGGACAAAACTTAAAAAAAAAAAACAAAAACAAAAACCAACCTGCTTCCAAATGCAAGGGAATTCCAGTGAACGAATCGAGGTTTAAGGCACACAGCACTCTGGGGCAAAGCCTGCTGGGAGTCAGCACTTGGCTTACTAGAGAGGCCTAGGACTGCAGGAGACCAGGCAGGGCCAGCCAGCCGGCGCTGCATCTCTGAGGCGCAAGTCAACGGGAGGACGTGGGGTTCCATTTAGGAAGTAAAATTTTAGGTATCTATTTAGGTCTCTAAGCTAAGCCAAAGCAGGAAGGCCAGGGTCTTTGTGAGGCAAGCTTTTCAAATAGATGTCACCTTCTCAAGAAAAGCCTGTCTTCGGGTGGGTGTGGTGGCTCACACCCAATCCCAGCGCTCAGGAGGCTGAGGCAGGAGGACCGCTACATGGGCTACATGGCAAGACCTTACCTCAGCAGGAGAGAGGGAGAGAGAAGCTTGTCTCAGGCGTCTGTTTTCTCATGAATGTCTCTGGGAAGCTTTTACTTGAGCTCCACCTGAGGTCCAATGGGAGGATGTGCTTTGCCACCTGTCTGTGCGGTGTGGGGACCAGAGGATGGAAATGCCCGTACCAGGAGAGCGAGGGGCAGCCCTGCTCTCTAGCTCCCTTCTGTTTCACCCCTCGTGTGTCCCCCACGGCCCACTCTGAGCGCCACGCTTACAGAAGAGTGTGCGGCCTCTGGGCTGTCGCCTGCCGGACCCTCTCCCACACGGCCCCTCGGCTCACTCTCTTTGGTTTCCGCTCATGGACTCAGTGATGTCCTCCAAAGGAACTCGCGGTGCACGTTTAAGCAGAGGCAACCCCCGAAAGCTGCACAGCAGGAGGAGTGGAGCCCCTCGGGTCAGCGCCTCCCAGCATGGCAGGACACGAGGTGCCTGCCCAGATGCCCGCCAGTGTCCCCCCAGAGCTGTGCTTCTGAACCTGAAACAACCACGTGGCAGCGGCCTCCAAAGCCCAGGGCGCAGGGTGCAGAGGGGTGCAGGCCGCTCCGCCTCCGGCCTCACTCCCAGCTCAGAATTTCAGCTGTCTGAGGAAAGAGCAATGTGCAGGGTGTGTCTGCCTGCTGCCGACCGGCGACGGCTGTGCTCTACGGACTGGAAGAGGCGCCCCCAGAGCCCACAGGCTCTCGGCATCCAGTGGTTGCCGAACAAAGTGGCTTTCAGAGCTGCCTCTCGGAAAGGGAGTAGAGACGGCCACGCGGCCCTTGCTCCGCGGTCTCCGGGAGGCAGAGCGGCTCTCCCGGGACGGCTGCGGCCACAGCACAAAGCACTTCCGTTTCCTGGTCCTGACTGGGTAGGCACACAATCTGCTTTGACTCTCTGCGGGGCTAAATAAAAACTGTCCTCAAATATTAATAATAAAAAATACTTTTGAAGACAGAAGTCTCTTTCCAAGACAGAGCTTCCTTGTAAAGGAAGTATCGCACGATATTAATGGGGTTTCTCAGATTTCCGTGATTCCCCTAGGCCTTCTGCCAGGATTTCCGGGTAGCTGGGGGCACCACGCACCCACCCTGTGCACACACACGTGCATAGACACACTCACACACGGACGCGTACCTGCATGCACACACACGCACACACCTGTAAGTGAACCATCTGTCTCACGCAGCCACGCACGCACGCACACACGCACCAGCTCCACTGCGGCACAGGCTCGGCGGCTCGGGGTTGGCGTGAGAACATCCACGCTCACAGAAAAGCGTTGGCTTTGCCCAGCACACTCAGCAGGGAGAATCCCGAGCCAGAAAAGCCTGGGCCTAGATTCCAAGTCCAAGACACACCCTCAGAGGGTGACAGGGCCAGGGAGACAGCTTGGCAGCACAGCGCTTGCCGGGCAGGCACAAGGGCCCGAGTTTGGTTCTCTATACAAATTAAATAAATGAAGGAATCCAATTCCCCAGAGAGAGGCCAGGCAGAAGGGGCTCGTGGCATCTTCAGAGAATGTTCTGGAAGCCACACCTGGGAGGTGGTGACCCTCTCCCACACAGAGAAGTGAGGCCACAGATCAGAAGACGAGATGGCACGTGGACTTCAGTGCGACCAAGAACCTGCTGCTTCCAGCGAGCGGCTCACGTGCGGACTCAGGCGCCTTGGCCTGTGTCCTCAGAGAGACCCACGCTGGGACGGGACGTGAGGGAGGCCGGCGACCTGGGCTGCGGAAGCAGTGCCACATGCCTGCTTGGGCTCTGTGCAGCTCACAGGGCCTAGGACTTGCTCCCCAGCTGCTGCCCTTGCCCCGCCTTGCCCACTGACCCGCCTCCTACCCAGAGGAAGGCCGCTGCCTACTCGCACGTGGCCACTTGAGCTGGGGGACCAGGACGTGAACTAATGGATGGACACAGATGGGCATGGAGGAGCTCTGTACCGCCCACTACCCCTCCTGGACACCTCCCTCCAGCGCACCACCTCTTGGTCCTCGGGCACGAGGGATGCAGGGACAGTGGCCTGCCAGCCTCTGCACCCCACCGTCTCAGACTCCACCCCCAAGACCCCATCTCCCCACAGCTGTGGGGCTGTAAGAAAGTGCTCATGGGTGCTGGCTCCTTGCTCCGTGCCCTGCCAGGCCTGAGATTCCCCTCCAGACCCTGAGACCCTCCCCCAAGGGACCTCATGAGGAGGCACTGGGCCTGTTCCTTGTGCCCCCCACAGCCCTCCTTGTGGCAGGACAGCAGAGCCAGGTGGCAGCAGCGGCCAAGCTGGGCCATGATTTTCTCCCAGGCCTGGCCCTGTCCCCTAAAAGCTGATTTTGGTTTCTGTCCATAAAGAGCAGCCCCTGGCTAGGGGTTCACAGGCCCTTCCGTGGCCAGTGATATCCCACTTCCAAACGCAAAAGCTCTCGGGTGGCCCATCCAGTAAGAACAAAACGTCTGCCACAGGCAGAGCGTCGGGGCTCCGTCCCAGGTGCTGGGGAGTCTGGCCAGCTGGAGCCCCGCATACCCTGGGCACATCGGCCCCTGATTTTCTTCTGCCCTGCTGAGCCCGAAGGCAGAGAGTCACCCCGAGTGCCTGAGTTCTGAGCGACTCAGACCGCGCCTGTCCTGCCAGGTCATCCCTGGGTGGTTCTCCCTCCTGCAATTACGAGCCAACGTTTGGGGTGAGAAACACTTGGGGGACACAGGCAGGGTCTGTTCCTAAACTTGTTTTCATGTTAAGAAAGAGAACAAGAGCTTGGAAGCCAAGTGCCCACAGGAGGAAGCGGGGGCGGCCGGGGCCCCTTCACAGCGCGGCTTTTTCTCTTTCTCACGTTGCCCTGATAGGGCAAGAATGTCAGTCGCGGCGTGGCCAGCGGCCAGCAGGGCTGGGGAGCGGGGCCGGGCTGTGATCGCAGCTCCCTACACCTCGCCGGCCGCCTCCGGCTATCCGTGCAGAAGAGCAGCGCACGCCTGGCTTGCTGGGACAGTCTCCAAGGACGCTAGCGGGTCCCGGGCAAGGCAGTGCAGGGCAGGGCGGGGCAGGGGCCAGGGCGCCACGCCGAGCCTATGGCCAGCAGGCTGAAGCCACCCCAGCCTCCACGGCAGATGCTGAGCACGAGGAACCCCGTCTCCCCAGCCAGCGCAGTCCCGGGGCAGCCCCTCCTGGGAGCTGGAACTGAAGGCGTTTGTTTGGAAGCCAGGCCATCACCACGCCGCACCACATCCTCGCCGAAGCCAGCACTTGTTTTTAATGAAAACCTGGTGTTGCTGCTGCCCGCAGCCTGTGGCCGAGCCGCTCTCTCTCGCTTTTGTTTCCCTGGCCCGGCCCAGACCCCTCTTCCCCGTCAAGGCGTGTGATCTGCCAGCGCTGGAATTTTAAACTGGGGGCGTCTGACATCTATCATCGTACGCTGACCCCCCTGACATTTCCATACTCCCTTTGCTTTTATCTTACATCATTTTTAAAATTAAAAATCATAAATTTTTAATTTCATCGGTTCACATGGTAGCCTCCCACAATTAGGCACAATTTTCTCTTTGAAAACGAGAAGGGGAGGTTAGGGGACTGGTTGTAGCATTTCTTAACCAGTTGACAAAAGATTTTCAAACTGTATCCAATTTGTTTTGACTTGGAAAAATTGTCACATGTTGCTGTGTGCTCTCAGGAGCCAGCTGATCCCCACTTGGGAGAGCAAATATTTGAATCTGGGGTCACCTTTGCGGTACAAGTCCTAGCGGTCAGAATGCCTGTCCGACCGTTCTTAATCACCTGCGACCCTTTATCAGAAGAAGGCCCCGAGAACAATGACCACTGAACGAGGGACAAACCATTTGCATTTTTACAAACTGTGCGCCTCACAAAGGATTAAATCCACGAGCTGCTGGAAAAGAAGCAGAGTGTGCAGCAGCAAAATAATAAAGATTTGGGCACGAATAAACCTGCTTCGGCAGTACGTGGGACAGGATCGTAGCCGACGCCATGGCAGCCCATGCCCCGAGGCTGCCCAAGGTGGCCGGCCCGTAGCCACAATCCCCTCGCTCCTAACCAGCTCTGAGAACGCAGCCCCCAAGGCAGGCCGGGCAGAAGCAGCGCCGGGAAGCAAACGTGAACCCCCCCGTGCTACCCCACAGAGCCACCCCCACCAGGTCTGGGAGCCTCTTGAGCTGGTTTCTCAACACCAAATGCTGGATCCTGGGCCAGCCTCGGGGCTCCGGTGTCAGTCTTCTGCAGAGGGACACGGCGCGTGGCTCGGGCACGGTGAGCACTCAGTGACACTCCCGTGGTCCCCAGAGCCTACAGACAGCACGGAGTACAGCAAACCTCAGAGATGCTGAGAGACCCAGAGAAAATCCCCGGGACCACCTTGAGGTCAGCAGAAGACTGACCAGCAGGACAGGCGACAGGCAGGTGGGGTCGCTGGGTGAGTGTGGCATCACTCCCTTCGGAGGAACTCAGACTCCACCTGGCTCGGGCACCTAGGTGACATTCACCTCAGCCGCTCCAGCCCTTCTCGGTGCAAACCTCCTGAGCTCAGAGGCCCAGGGTGGTGAGAGAGCGGGCTTCATTTTTAAGAAAGACGCGGGGAAAGACATCTCTCCAGCTTTACCCCAGCGAGCCCTGCCAGCTTCAGCTTCTTAGAGGAGCCATGCAAGAGGAGGAGTAAAGTTGGGTGGGAGGGCACTCGGTGGACCGAAAGAGCCCTCTGTCTGGGAGGAGACTCCGTCCCCGCCACCGCCTTCACCCCGAGGACTCCAGAGCTGCAGTCTGCTCATCTCGGGTGCTCTGGGCATCTTTCACATTGAAAGATGTGAGCAATTCTTACATTGAGTAGGAAAGAACCTGGTGACCCCTAAGTCCAGTAGGTCAAAGTGGTCGTGTCCTCCCTTGAGAATTGATCTGATATTTATAGAAATACTCCAGGAACCCCAAAGAGGCAGCATCTGGACACTGTAGGCACTGTCAATACTTCTGGGCCTTTCGGCATGTGTGGGGCGCTGGTTCTTCTCAGTGGCCAGCTTTTCTCCGCCTCCCTGCTCATCCTCGGGCGGGCTCACCGGCCCCCAAGGACCTCTTCTTTAGGCCTGGAAAGTGATAAAAGAGGCGGAGAACAGGCCGGGGCACGCCGAGCACAGTCGTAAAGCCGAGGACCTCCGTTCCGTGGTTTTCGCCCAAGTTCAGCCCAGCCACTGTCGCCTCGGAGAAGGGGCTCAGCCACAGGCCTCGGCTGTTTGGCATCATTAGTTTTTAGAGCCGCTTAGAGCTGACATTTATTGGTGCTGGTGATCTTAGCTGTTGCTAAGAGGTTCCTGCCCATAGATCCCGGCAAGAAGAGGACTCCGGGACTCAGCCCGGGCTCCAGGCTGGCGGAGGTCAGCCTCCGGGGTTTCTTCTTCCTGGACTCTTTCCCTTCTTGGGGAAGGCCAGCCCCTGCTGGCAGCAAGGAGTCACAGTGAAGCAGCAGGACGCGGAAGGGGACTGATTTTTATTTACAGCGGTTGTTCCCACCACCCTGGAGGCTGCGAACCGCCCAGCCCCTCCGAACCTGGACCTGCCGGCCTTTGTCCCAGGAGTCCAAGCTGGGCTTTCCTGGGCTCCTGCCTCAAGCCCTTTCAGGCCTTTTGGAACCATGCACTAGCGGCCTTCAGCAAGGCGGTGGGCCTGTCGCCCTGTGGACCCCTCCCAGGGAGGCGGTCTCCTCTCCCTGAGACCTTAGATTAGCGCTAATAGTGATTTGTTCTGTCCTAGCTCAAAGTCTCTTTGGCTAGGGCTGCTGCTCTGTATCGCCTGTGCACCCCACAGGTGCCCTGATAGGAAGAAGGGTGCCCCAAGGGCAGAGGAGCTCAAGGAGAGAAGAGGCTAGGATCCTGGGGGAAGGAGGCTGGGGGGGACCTGTGCTCCAGGCAGTGTCCACCCCTAGGATCAGGGTCCCCATACCTCTTGTTCTTGAGCCTGAGAACTGGGAGTGGAAGGCTGGAAACCTGGGGTCCCTACACCCCTCAGAGGAGATGGAGTGAGGCAGTTTGCAGCCCAGAGAGAAGGAGGTGGGGGAGGGTGCAGTGGCACTGGGTGAGGTCCCAGGAGACGCCCAGGAGGGCACCAGTGGCCCAGTGCCACGGTTGCCAGGCCAATAAGATATTGGGCCTTGCTGATGGGGATCAGGTGGCCCTAAACCCAGGCTGAGAGCCACCCTCGCCCCAGCCCTCCAGCCTGCCCTGCTCCAGACCACGCCGAGCTATCAGAAGCAATTGTGCTGGTTCCACTGAGCCTCTGTGGCCCTGCAGCTCCCAGTATCTGGTCCCCAACCCTGAAGGCTTCTTGCCACTGCACTGTGGGTCCAGTTCTGATTCTGAAATGTAGGTCAAGGTCCGGGGACAGCAGCCCACAAGCCCTGGGGGCCTGGTGCAGTGTCCACGGTACCTGTCAGGAGCTTGTGGTGCCACTCTGCCCGTCATAGTCCACAGTCGGGTGGCAGCCACTTGGAGCAAGTCAGACTCCAGGGCTTTTCCCTTGGGAGGATTCAGCCCCAGCCTGCCTGGGGGTCCGCGCCATCTCTGGAGCCATCGCCCCTGCATGCAGGCTAACCTTGTTCTTGGAGAACATCCTGCCTCTGCTGGCCCCTTCCTTCCCAGCCCCTCCTCCATGAAGACAATGCAGAAGAGTCAGTGGGACTGGCCTCTGTCCAGCCCCCGTGCGTCCTGGGCCAGCTGCGAGCTGCCTGGCTCTCGACCTCAGGACGGAGACCCACGCGCCCACCCGACCCTGGCAGCCGATGTCCCCAAGCATCCACCGCCTCCAGCCTGTGGGACAGGCTGTGCCCGGTGTGGCTGGTGTCCACAGATCCTGAGCCTCGCAGGGACCCAGGAAGCCCTGTCTCCCCGAGGCCCGGCTTGCAGCGCCCAGGGTTGCAGATTCCCTTTCCCAGCTGCGGGCTTCCTCCTTCGAAGCCAGTGCCTCGCCACTTCCCGGTGACACAGCAGTGGGAGAGGACACATTCAGGATTCAGGGGACAGGGTGACGCATGCAGTGCCACTGAGTGGGGCCCACGCCCAGCTCACACCAGCCTCCCCTGGTGCAGGGCACGGCTCAGCCACGTTGATAAGGAAGGCAGAGAGGCCGCCCAGGTCCTGGTGGCAGGCCCACCCGCCTGGGGTGGCTCCCGGGACACTCAGGCAGGGACACTGACCCTGAGCTCCGCCGGCTTCATTCTGTGCCCTCTCTGTCAATAGCCCAGGACAGGATGGAACCAATTATGAGGGGCTGCACTCCTCGTGAGCGTGCGCCACGGAACTTCCGAGGGGAACCTCTTAGTGGCAATTAGAAGCCGGGTCAAGTAGCCCCCGGCCCGGCCTCCCCGAACGCATGCCAAGTGCCTCTGCAGACGGGGCCGGCAATGCGGCCTGACCCGCTCTCTGGCTTCTCGTCCTAGGTTTATTACAGAGTCATTAAGGACATCGAGCCGGGCGAGGAGCTCCTGGTGCACTTGAAGGAAGGCGCCTACTCGCTGCGCGCGGTGCCACCTGGCCTGGACGGTAAGGACCCACCCACCCGCCGCCCGTCGCCTCCCACAGGGACCTACCAGGGGATGGGCACCCCAGCAGCTACCCCAGACTCGGGCACAGAGTGCCCGCCTACCTGTGTCTGCGTCCTTGGGACCCCAGCTTGAGAAGCGTGAGTCGGGGTCTTGCTGAACAGCGTCTTTGCCGTGCTGGAGCTCCCGGTGAACTTTCTGAGCTGTGCCGTCGTTGTCATCATTGACTTTTCTCAGTACCAGAGAGCGAGAGGGGGGAGGAGAGCAGGAAAGAGTAGAGTCTGGGGCCTGGCAGCCTCAGTCCTGGAGCCCTGTCATGGAGAAGCTCCGTCTCCTCTAAGGGCGGGTGGGTGGTGGCATCGGTGTCTTTCAAAGCGACCCGCGTCCGTAGGTAGAGCCAGGAGATGTGCTGGAGGGAATTTCGTGGCTGGGAGGCAGTTTAGGGCTGGGCCTGGCCCGGTAGTGGGTTGGGGTTCCTAAACTCTTCCCAGCCTTGTAAAGCTCCGAATCGCCTCCTTGCAATGCCCACCTGTCCAGTTGGGACCCGTGAGTCCCTTTCCGTCTGTCCACATCCAAGGATCTCTGAGACATGCTGGAGAGAGCTCAGCCTCACACAAGCAGGGGCTGGGGTTTCCTCTCTCTCTCTCTGTCTCTCTGTCTCTGTCTCTGTCTCTGTCTCTCCCCTCCTCCTCCCCCTCCTCCCCCTCCTCCTCCTCCTCCTCCTCCTCCTCCTCTCCTCTTCTCTCCTGTTCTCTCTGGTTTGCAGTAGTGGGCATTAGTTGAGCCCAGGGCCTTCACTCTGAGCCTCACCCCCAGCCAGTTATTTTATTTTTTTATTTTCAGACAGGTCTTGCTAAGGCACTGCATTGCCCAGGCTCGGCCCAAACTCGTGATCCTCCTGCCTCAGCCTTCCCCCTCAGGGATTGCAGTCCTGTGCCACCACAGCTAGACTTGAGGTTCTGAAACACAGGCCCGGGCTCCTTCCTCATGTGGTGAAGCACGGGGTCCTGGACCTTGGGGGTGGAGGAAGGCAGCTCCAGGGCTCGTGCGTGACCACCCTTCTTTTGCTGAGACCCCACTGGTGGACAGCGAAGCCCCTCTCCTTTGAGCTGTCCCCAGAGCCGCCAGCTCCTGCTCACACCAAAGGAGGACAGAGTTTGCCCCACCCACTGACACACAGCCTTAAAGATTAACCCCAGGAGCCACTGTGATTCCTCAGGGCGAGGTCACACAGCTGCCCAGGGAGCAGGTAGGAGGGTGCTGAGCCCAGACCCACACAACCCTGCCTCAGTTTACAGCGGCTGGGGCCCCTCCCCCACGCAGCAGCAGCAGCAGCAGCAGCAGCGGTGGGCGGCCCTGAGCTGTCAAAAGGAAATCAGCCCAGAAGGACAATGCCACCAGCTGGGCCCTGTCTGTCCTCTCTGCGAAAGCGTGGTTTTCATTAGGCTGCTGAGAAAAGAAAAATAAATTGCCAAAACCTGGTTAGTGAGAGAGGGGTCTCGTTTTCCTTAAAATAATTGTTGAAAAGACCTGTGCGTCTTGGAGAACATGCGAGCCTCCAGAAGATAAATCTGCTTAACTTAGAGAGTGTGTTGGACTGTGGGGTTTCATTTGTACAATGAAATTTCTTCCTTCAAAAGGTTTTTAAAAACCTCAATTCCTGCTCCCCACAGGCCCCAACCCCCAGTACTAAATAACCCGGGTCTCCATTTTCCTAATAATCTATCAAGCGCTCCTGGGCTAATTGCTTCCCATAATAGTCCAACATCAAATATTTGACTTTTCTTCCCTCGGCTGTCAAGGTCGCTTCTTTGACTCCGAGCGGCCGCCCCACCCCCAGCCCAACTCTGAATTGCGCAGAGAGAAAATGCAAAAGCGCTCCTCACTAAGATAATTATCATAAAAAAATCTTTTCCACCGGCCCCAGCTAAATGCAGCCGGCCCCTTATCCCTGCAGGAATTTGGAGTAGCTCTTGAGCTCTTTTGAGGTTGGAGTTAAAGATTAGCATGTGGATGCCGGATAATTGTGAACCCCTCGGTTCTCAAAGCCATTAGGCACTGATTTATTTTTCTGTTATGTTCCTGCTCGGCCGTGAAAGTTGCTGCTGGAACTTAAGCGAGGCGAGGCAGGGGCAGCGCTGACAGGCGAGACGGGGCTGCTGCGGCGTGGTGGGCTTCGGGTCCCGTGGAAGGTGGGACTTCCACCCTGGCCCGCGACCCCGGCTGCCACGTCTGCGTGCAGAGGGTTTCGGTTTCCAGCAAATCTTTTGTGTGCTTGTGGGGGGGATGAGGACTTGAGGAAGACCACATCCGGGTGGGGGGGCGAGGGCCCCTCAGAGCTGCAGCTCCCTTAGAAGCACCATCACAGAGCCAGCACTCTGGGAAGCTGAGGCAGGAAGGTCACACATTCAAGCCCTGGCCTGGGCAACTTAGTGAGATCTCATCTCAAACTAAAAAAGGGCTGGGAAGATAGCTGAGTGAGAAGGCCCTGGGTTCAATCTCCAGTACCGCAACCCAAAACGTGGCCCAGCCACCGGGCCCGTGGCAGAGGGAAGAAAGCCACGTGAGCCCCTCCTTCAGCTGTGTGGGGAGAGAATTAAGGAACGTTAGCCTTCACATTGCCTTCTGTTTCAAGAGCCACATAACAACTGCGCAGAAAGTCAAGAGGACGCCAGGGCTGGGCAGAGCCCAGATGGTGAGTGGCGTGACCAGGCGCCCAGAGGTGGTGGCAGCGCTGCTTTGTGTCTCTTTAAAATAGGATTCCCCGTGCCAGGAAATGTGAAAGGCACCACTCAGGAGGCCCCAGCAAGCAGGGCTGCCCTTGGCCTGCACAGAGCTGGGAGGCTCATCCACCCTGGCGCTTAGGCAGGTCCTGTCCCCTGCCCGGACCCTCCACAGAGGGCTGGGGGCTGAGGAGGAAGAGGCCGTGATTGTCGCCAAGGTCAGCTCCATCCTGGGGTGCCTCCCGCCAGGGCACCAGCCGGAATCAGGCTGAGTGTGCGTTTCCAGTGCTAAAAGTTTTATTTTAAATCTTAATCCCAAATCAGAAGGGAAAAAAAATAGTTGAGAGATAGAAGCAGCATTTCTTCTTGTCTCTGTTTCTTCTGTTTGTCTGTTTTTGAAATGGCCTCCTGGGGTAGCTCATGCTGGTCTTAAACTTGTGGCGATCCTCCTGCTCCAGCCTCTAGATTGCCGTTCTTGTAGGCCCCTGCTGCCGCTCCAAGCCACTGTCTTTATTTCCAAATCCCAACTCTGAGTACTTTTAGTTGGGCCCAGAAAATGCCCCACAGGAAGGGGCCTTCCCCACCTGTGGGCACGGCTGGGCCCTCCCGCCTCTGGCTCTGCAGCGCACAGGAGCAGGTCACTGGGGGAGGAGCACGTCGCGCTTAGACCCCCAGGGCAGCCCCTCAACTGCAAGCCTGAGCCTCTGATGACAAGGGGAAGTGGCGGAGGAGGAATGGTGAGCACCGCATGTGCTCGTGGGGCCAGGTAACACCAGCTTGGTGTCGCAGGGTGCCCAGCCCCTCCCCTGGGTAAGTCCTTCCCTCTCCTTGGCTGTCGCTGACCCGAGACAAAGCAGGGACACAGAGCCAACACATGCATGCCCACGGAGGAGGCCCGCCAGCCTTGGAGGCTGGCATCCTGTGCACCACACTCCCCACAGATTCCTGAAAGAGGTGGCAGGCTGGAACTAGATCGGTAGGCAGCGCCCGTGAGCCC
>PVKN010012320.1:0-20866 GCA_004027915.1 Capromys pilorides
GTTATACAGAGCACAGGGTATAGATGTGAGAATTTTTCTAATCATTATTGATACAAAAAAAAAAAAATTTCTTCTTACTGAAATAAGACAAAGTAGTTGCATACATAATTCAATGTTCCATAATAGCAGTGGGTTATTGGCAAAACTGGCAATGATGGAAGCTGTTGATTTAAGCCTTTTACAGCTCAGCATACTAATCTAGCTTTATGTTTTATGCCTTGTGGTTAAACTTTTCTGCTGGGTGGCTGAGGGTAAATTAAAACAAGACCTGTATAACAAAATATGGAACTTTTGTACCTCCCAAGGTCAGTCAAATCCCCTCAGGATTTACTTTGAAACCATGTACAATGCTTTGTAGAACTGTTGTCAATGTCAGCCATCTGGATGAGTCATGGCCATTGCTTGACGAATCTGCTCTCTGTGAAAGCCCAAGAGAATGCTTTCTCTCTAGGTGACTCTCCTTAGATACACTGTATATCTTCAGTCCCTTTCCTCTATGGTCCCATAATCTCCTTGAACAGAAAATTTAGGAAACCACTGAGTTATAGGATGTTGTAGCACAGATTCTCTTATGTCCTGAGTCCTCACTGACCTTGAAGAGCCAGGGCCAAAATATTGATTATCCTGTAGCTCTTCTTTTTCTCCAATTTTTGGTCTGTAAACTTATATTCTTAACCTGCCAGAAGAAAAGTTTAGTGATACTATTACTCTATAACGTAGGTACTTGAGAGTAACATTACTGTCTTTCTGAGTATCAAACATCTTACACTTATCTTGGAATTTGTATAAATATTCTGAACAGAAATAATTTTTATCTGAAGAGGACAGGTAGTAGGTTCTGGCCCTAGCATTAATTGCTAAAATCGTTATGGTAGTCATTTAATATGGCTGATGCCCTTAAGACAAAAGACCTCCTGCCCCCTTCTTCTCCAACTCATCCCAGGACATAATTTACTTCCACCCTTCCTGCCGCCTCAGGGAAGACCCCAATCAGCTCCTCAGGTATATCTAGACATCCCCTCCAAACTCCACCCCTGGCAAAAGGCCATAAAAGCCTCAGCCTCCCTTTGTCGAGAGGGAGAGAGAAGATTCCTCATCCTTCCCCACATTCTCTCCCATGTCCTCAAAGAAAATAAAGCCCCTTTCCCTTTTTCCTTCTGCCTGTTTCTCCGCTTCATCATTCACCTGAAGAATACCTGTCAACAGGCAATGGGAGTGATGGAGGAAATAAACCAATGAGCAAACCACTGACCCAACTACTATGCCAGAAGAGAGGAGAGCACTGAGGTCCTGGCCACTTAAGGTGGTATCCTCGGCAGGAGGAGGCGGAGACCCAAGGGCCTCTAAAGCATCCCTGCAGGGACCCTTACCCTAGACAGGCATCCCCACCTGAGCCTTTGCAGCGGTGTTGGCATCATACACAGAAGCACAGAAGCAATCCCCTTGTTTGTTTCTGTGGGGTGACGTGTCCCAAAAACAAGGTTTGGGGGAATGGAAAGAGAAGCGAGAGAGACAAGGTTATTGGGGGAGAACACTATGGTCTCTAAGACTGCTGCTTGCTTTGCCATTTTCTCCAACTTTTTATTAAGATTCATTAACATAAAACAGGAATAGGGGAAATGGAAGGAAAGATTTGGAAGATTAGTGAGGACATCGTAGCTTATCTATCCCAGGAACTGTGCTTTGGCCTTCCTGGCCGTCATGTTATCATTCCTTGGGACATAGCAAAACATCTTGTGCCATCTCAGCAACTTTCCACTGGGCCAAAGGCCCTCTTCATGTCGTTTTACACTAATGTTTTTGGTAGAGATTCTCCAGGGTGTAAAATCCTATGGCCCCGTAAGCTCAAATCCCACATAGGTCACACATTGTCAGGGAAACCGTAGAAAGTCCTTGCCCACATCTCTGAGGGCCTTTGCCCCCACACAGGGCCTGTTCAGTCATTAGGGAGAAAGCCCTCAGCCACTTGCTGGCCTTACCCAGCCCTTCAACATCTGTGAGATTAGAGTGGGGTTCCCCCACCCCTAAGAGTTCCCTCAGCCATTTGGGCCACTAAGGGCCACACTTGCATTGTGAGCCCCTCGCTGGCTCTACCTACACAGAATGGAGCCAACTGGGAAAGTTATCTCCGCCTCGCCTCTGAGAGTGAGAAGATTTAGTGGGGTAGAGAGACAAACTCTTCTTTCCTAAGAACCGGGTTGGCTCTGTTTTCTGTATGCACGATCACTTTAGTTTGCCTCAAACACTGTGCATTTGTTCTGCTCAGGATGTCAGGGCATAGATTTTTAAATTGCTTGCTTTTATTAGAGAATAAAAAATAGCAAATAAAAAAAATTAGAAATGATAAAGCATTTCACTAAACAAAATGATAGGAATTCAACAGTGGTTGTTATATTGCCTGTTGTCTTCAAATTAGTTGCTCAGATTACCAGATATAAACATGCAAAATTAGTCCCCAAAAAATTGGTCCAAAAAAAATTAAAAAGAAGAAAAAAAAGCATTAATTGTTTCTTTCAATAGGCCAGTAGAAATCAGCAGTATAATTAGTCAAGAAGAAGGAAGTGGGGAAAATAATAAATTACCTGTTTTTAAGCGAAGAAGCAGTCTGGCCTGGAAGCATTCAGAGCTCCAAGGGAGGTTTGAGACAGTGAGGACTTACTGAAGCCAGCGGGCTTGCTAGGCTGCCCTCCGCACTAACACGTGCGAGCGCTGCGTGAGAGGTTCCCCCCGCACACTCAGCCACCAGTTGGGGGGGGGGGTTGGGTGGTTCACGCCCCAAGCCTGACCTGACTGCGTCACCCTGAATGTCATCGAGCTCTGAGCAGCATCCTGCCCCAGCGAGGCCCGCCCCACAGTCCCTCTTGCGCCAACATTTCTGTGTAGCGCATTCTCTGAGACCCCCGGCTGCGTGTCACCAAGTGCGACTTCGCTCCCCATCAGGCTGCTCTGTGGACATGTCACCTCACCTGGTCACCTGGCCAAGTCACCTGAGCCAAGGGGAAGTGGAGTGAAAGTCAGAGGAGACTGAGCCTGTGCAGTTTGCGTCAACACATTGTCACAGCCCAGTGGGCTTTCCGGGTGCCACCTTTGGGAACTCGCCTCTCTTTACAGGGCCACCTCCCGTGCCCTGCCAAGACCCAGGACAGTTTTAAAGCCGCCACTGTTCTCCATGTGAGAAGACGCTGTGCCAGTTCAAACAATTCAAAAGAAAACCAGTTCCTCCTTCTTGGGCTCCACCAGCCCACATGGCCTAGAAAATCAGAGGATTAGTTCATAAGGCCATTGGGTACAAAAAGAAAGAAGGGGGAAAGATGGCAGCAGGTGGCGCAAAGTCCGCACCCAGGTATGTGACAAGAAAAGACGGTGGCGGCCCTATACCAAGGTAGTGTGGCACCCTGGGCTGAAACAGGCAAAACTAGGAGAAAGGACAGCCATTGGCAGACCAGGGTACTCGGCGACCAGGGCACCTCCAAAGGTGAGTACGTGGACAGTGACTAGATGTTCCCCGCCCCATGCCCGCACTCGAGGCAAAGCAGCCAACGCTCTGTGTACACCGTGAGAAGTCTCCTGAATGCCACAGCTAGGGGACAGAGAGAGGAGCAACAGAAAAGTGGGCCCAGCATGGCCTCACCTGGTTCTCCTGGGACCTGAGTCTGGCCAGCTATCCCAAGTGGTGCTACTGAGTTTTGAGAGGGTTCACCTCTGAGTTCCCAGTTTTTTCCCATCTTAGAAAACAACTGGCAGCAACCAGGGTTTGATCCCCTCTGGAGTGTGCTGAGACAGCAATTGAGACTGGGCGTGGTGGCGCATGCCTGTAATCCCAGTGCTTCAGAAGCTGAAAACAGGAGAATCACTAAGAGTCGGATCTGTGTAGTGAGACCTCAAACTGAATCTGTGTAGTGAGACCTGTGGACCTTGTACTGAATACATTTTTTAAAAGTAAAATAAAAAAGAACTGAACAAGACAAGCAAAAAAAGATGTCAAAGGTTATTTGAAAAATGAAGAAGACACTAGTGCTGTGGTGTGAACCTGGACCAAATAAAAGAAGAGGAAAATCCAGCGGGCAGGCTACTGTGGGTAAAGACATGGCAGCTGGCTCTTCGTGGTACATAGGTGTCTTGGTCCTGTCCACATCTCACTAGTGCTTGAGTGAAGTCTACACACCAGGCCCAAAGGGTCATTGGTTCCTGCATCTTAGATTCTGGTCATAGGCCTCTGACTGCCTTTGCCACCCTCTACCTTCTGTATCCTAACCATAGCTGAGTCTCACAGCAAGTGGCCAGATGGCAGTTACTAAGCTACTGAGGCAAACACAGGTCCACCTCGACTGGAGTCCCCAGCCGCCCAGGCTAGAGGGCCTTCCTCAAGCTATTCAGGTAAAGCCAAAGAGCAGAGAGAATCTGGCAAGGCTGTGGAGCAACAGCAAAGAGGTGGAGGCTGGAGGTTCTGTGCAGGAACAGCTAGGAAGCAAGAACAACACAGAGACTGAGGTGGAAAACAAGGCTGCTAAGGCAGGTGCTGAAAATCAGTCAAGTTCCTCAAGCAGTGGGAAAAGAGACTGTGGCTGAACTGGAAAGAACTGGTTCACAGCTATGGGAACTTCTAGAAGTTTCTATGGTTTTATTTTTGTTTTAATACTTCTAAAAGTACATAATCTTATAAACACATATGCATAACACATCTCTGTTTCCGAAGGACATTTGAAGTTGCTGTGTTTTTGTACAGTGAGAATGAACTGTTTCGTACTTTATTAATTTTTTATTGTTACATTTAAAAATTTATCTTAGGCATATTCATTTAGGGTCTAAATGTACCAAAGCAGCTAGATCATTTTGGTATATACACTCGGGGGCAAAGGTGGCCGTTTTACACATAGGAAACTTCAATCAAGGTAAAAGCTTGCAAGTCCTAAAGAAATGTAGGAGAGAGACTTGACTGGCTTAGAAAAGATGAGAAATTATTTTTATTGAGTAGAAAAGTAGAGATATGCTGAAAATGTGGGACCTCCATAGTTGCAATTTCTTTTTCTCTCCCCAATGAAAGGGAAGAGAAATAATTTTGAAACAGAGGTTAAAAAAAAAAAAAGAATCCCTGGGGAAATCACTTCTACAACTAAACAGGGAAAGCTTGAGATAACAGACAGCTACCACGCTGTGAAAGCTCCTGGGGGTTGTTCATCTGCGATGCGGTAGAAAATCTACACTTTTTCCCCAGAAAATTGATGCCTGGAGTAGCACAGATACAAAAAATTAGAGGTTCAGCTTTTAAGCAATGGGAGAAAGAGGAAAAAGATTGTGATTGAGATGAATGAAAGACAGAAAATCAAGAGAGGTGCAGTGCCACTGAAGTACAGGCCAGCTACCTACCTGGAAGGCTGAGGCAGGAGGGTCACCATGAGTCCAGAAGCTTGAGGCCACCCCAGGCAGCATAACAATAGAAAAACTAAGATGGATAATGAGTTCATATTTTCATATTGACAAGCCCTTGAATTTGCTGTAGGTGTAACTTTAATATTTTTCAGCCTTGAGATATAATTAATAAAAATTACAAGGTATAAAATGATGTGATATTTTGATATGCATATATGCTAAAATGAAATGATGACCACAATCAAGCTAATTGACGTATGCCTTCCTTCACAAATTTTGTGTGTGTTTGTGTGTATGTGTGTGTGTGTGAAAGAGAGACGGGGTGAGAATATTCGCAACCTACTCTTGTCACAAATTTTAACTCTACATTATTAAGCATAGTCATTAGCTCTCCAGAATTTATTCACAATCTGTATGGCATATGCTAAATATATATGTATATATGTATATATGTATGTGTAAATATATATATATTTACTATGTATAATATAATATATGTATATATTATTTACTTCACATTGTAACTGAAAGTTTGTGAGCTTTGATCAATAATTTCCAATTTTTTGATACCCTGGTTCCTAGCAACCACCCTTGTACTGTTTTTATGAGCTTTATACTATGCATGTAATTTTTCTGTATTTTTTAAGAAGAGTCTACAGGAATTCAGGGTCTCTCTACTAGATCGGACTCTTAGTGATCTGCCTGTTTACAGCCTCTCAAGAGCTGGGATCATGCATATAATTTTAATAGAAAAAATAGTAAATGCAAAAATCTCTTTTTCTGGTCAAGAGCTTGTTTTATGTATTTTCTCTTCCTTTCAGTCAACCCGCAGAAAAAGTTATTATATGAATGAAAAGAAATCTTCGTTAGGGTTCATGTTGCACTATACCTCCGAGGTGTGTTTGGCTTTTTGGCCTTCGAGAAGGGGATTTCAGTGCCGAGGGCAGAACCTAAGGCTTGGAGCCTGACGTGAAGCCGAGCAGCATGTATTTGTGAATCTGTGATGCTGTTTGGTGCCAGGGTGGCCAAGAAGAATGTACATGCCTCGGCCCCCAAGCCCTCAAACTCTCTAGGCTTAAAACCTCGCTCTTTCCTCAGCTGTGCGTGGGCCCTGGCGCTTGGGACAGTAACGGTCTACTACGTTCTCTCTGAGTGCTGTGAACCTTTGGATAGTTTTAACAGAGTAAGCAACCTGAGTCCACTTCACAAAAGAAACGGGCTTGAGGATTAAAATAACTTGCCTAGAATTATCCAGTTACTAAGCAACCCAGACCGCTTCCAACTCAGGCAGATTCTCCGTTTCTGCTTCCTACACGGTGGGCGGCAGCGCTGTGGATGGTGCTGGGGTACATGGAAACAGAGAAGCTCGCGTGCTACTTACACAGTTAAATCTAGCTGCTAGAGCTACCGTAAATGTGTTGTGTTCAGGTTCCACAATAAGGGTACATGTGTAGAGTTTTATTCATCCCAAAGTGGAAAAAAACCTTCACAGATGCTAGTTTTGAATTTATAATATTCCCATCAGGAGTTGAAATCTTTCGCTCCGTCCAGTCGCGTAAGCAGAAAAACAAGGCTTGGGAGACAGAGAGGACCCTGCTATCTTCTCAGCATGGCCTAGGAGGACATCTTGGAAGTGGCCAGCGCAGTGGCTGCAGTTCTTAATTCAGGCCCTGGATGGCTGCATCTCTTCTGCTGGCTAGGGTGTGGAGCTTTATGCATGCGTTCCATCGCTTAAGATTCTGAAACACAGCTTATAGAAATACAGACACAAGAAAGTGGAGATGTTATAGGGATGATTCTTGATATAAAGTTTTGAGTTTTGAGCTTTGCTTCTCATTAGCCTGAAAAATAACAAATGGCCTAGATGTCCATCCGCGGATGGATGGACAGAGGAGGCGCAGTGTTCAGAAACAGTGGAGCACCTCTCTCTAGTAAAAAGTAAATCAGAGACATTTGTGGGAAAAAGCATGCACCTTGAATCCATAATGTTGAGTTAAATAAGTCAGCTGTACAAGCATAAATATCTCGTGGTTTCTCATATGAAAAACTCAAAACAGCGATAAATCACAGAGCAAAATAAAGATAATAGGAAACAGCGAGATAGATCTTCGGCAAAAAGGAAGGCAATCAAGGTGGGGGGGTGAGAAAAAGAATTTCAATATGTTATGTACGCATACTAACTCTCCTTGATGAATATTATCATTATATATTGCAAATACATGCTATTAAAAATGATCACTGAGATTATTTTATACTCTGAGCCCTCATAATACAATTAAATATTTTGGTTTTTTAAAATTTTAAAAATCTTCTATTTAGTTGATGTAAGATCTTGCATGCAGCTCAGACTTGTAGTGATCCTCCTGTCTCAGCCTCCCCAGCGTTGGAATAACAAGCATGCACTACCACACCTGGTTTAGGTGGTCCGCATGGCACATCCAGGTGCTGCGGCTGACATAACCTGCAGCACTAGGGATTAAACCTGGGTGGGTTCTTGCATGTGCCAGGCAGGTGCCTTGACCACTGAGCTATCTCCCCAGCCTCAATGTTTATTTTTAACTTTGGGGTCCTTAGAAGTCAAGGTACTGGAATATTTCTTAAATATAAGGAATCTGAGATCCTGATAGTTAAAGCAGGCTACGAAATGAAGAAAAAAGGGTCTTAGAAATAATAATAGAAATAGTCAGTACTGACAACTGACTGCCTCACAGGCAATATACCAATGTAGAGTTCCTAATTAGCCATGAATGAGCAGCATTATTATGCCAGTTTCATAGAGGAAGAAACAGAGGACCAGGGAACAAGGCTGGGTCAGGCACTCACCAAGGATTCCCATGTGGTTCTCTTTAACACGGACACAGATCTTAGAGATGGAAGACATCATTTCTCATGAGAAGACGTGCAGTGAATTTCTTCTAATCAATGGAATTCCATCTGTCTTGCCAACTTCTGAGAGCTCTAACGTCCTCTTTCTTCATGAACTGTGTTCGAGAAGATGGTGCATGCTCATGCCAACAGCTATGCAGTGGACACACCGCTGCATAAAATCATGATGGAGTGTCCTCACCCACCTCATTCTCCAGATCTGTCGCCAGGCGCCTCCAGGGTCTCTCCCCTAAAGTCAAAATGATGGTGAAAAGCAAATGCTGCCAATCAACTGAGGACACCAGGGCAGCACGACTAAAGGTGCCTGTGAAACAGGACTTGTGTCATTTCTTCAGAAGGTGGTAAGAACAATGGCATACGCGTGTTCAGGGTGTGGTGGAGTGTCCTGAGGGGATTAATGTCAGTGTGTCTTTTACAATGTTAAACATTTACCACTTCCTGTAACCTAAGCAAAGTTATTAATGGAATTATTTAGGAGGTTGGGTACTATAGCCAACAGATCAAATTAAAATGTTTTACTATCTGAAATGATTTTACGATTAGGGAAGAACATGAAAAAAGAAAGGGGAAGAGAAAGAGGAGATTTACTTATTATAAAAATGTTTGCTGACCTCTGGAAAAATGAAACATCCGAAATAACAGGTTAAGTTCAAGGTGACTTTACTGTCATCATGTGAATTTAAAATTGTTCTCTCTATTCCAGCCATGGGGTAACTGAATTACAGAGCAAGTGATGAGTCCAGTCAGAGCATTCACTGAGTTGCTGACTGACCTTAGCTTTGCCACGTACAATCATCACCAAACACGGGCGTGAAGGAGATGGGATTCCTGTCTGCAATGACTTCGGTTTCTCCTTCCCCTTGCAGAGCTGAATACTATCAATTTGGGGGTCCCCTTTCTCCCAAGATGGAGTTTAATCAGGAGGTGGGATATCCAGCTCCTGAGTACCATGTGGGCCCTGTGCCACAGGCCCTGGCCCTGTTCCTCCACTGCCCACCCACATCACCTCCTCCACTATTAGCGCCTTGCCCTGCTCTGGGCCATGCCCTTGACAAAAGCCACTTTCTTTCTTTGGGGACAACTCTTCACTTGTGAGTGAATGAGGTCTGCTTAGTTCAGCAGCCCCAGAGAGCGGCTTCAGAAGATACAGCTGACTCTGCCTGGCCACATCCCTGTCCCTGATACTGCCTGTGCGATACCTCCTACATTATAATTTGCTACTTTTGAGTTTGTTTGACGCCTGGTTTTTAAACAACTTGAAGATAGGCACTTTTTGTTTCTTTGTTTTTGTCTCTGACATAATAGCTTCTCAAACCTACCAGGTATTCAAACATTGGTTCAAACAAATGAATCAGTAAATAGAAAGGAAGGCTTCTGGATCCCATTGTTTCGGTAGCATTTGAGCCAAGGGAAGAATAAACTTCCACCTCTCTTACTTATTCTTTTATTGGGAAGATCGTCACTCCATCAATGGAGATTGTATATGTATTCACTTAAAAGCACAAAAACTTGAGGTTTTCAAAACACTTCAGGTAAATATAATAAATAGCGGGACTATAACCTGTGAGCTTTGGGGTGAACAAGTTGGACTGTGATTTTCATTAAATGTTAGAGTGAGGTTCACAATATGGTCTGTACATCATAGATACAACTTGGCTACTCCTTGAGTAAACTTTATTCAAGTCAAAAAGAAGTATTTCTTTTAGATACAAATGTGCCTTGGTCACAGACAGCCCAACTCTTGATGTGAGGAAGCTTTGTGTTTTGTTGCCTACAATGCTACCAAAAATACGTCTTACGTGGTCAACAGGATCATGTGTTATGAACTTCCTCGTTTGAGAACTCAGTCCTGACTGACTGAATAGGATTCAGTAGCCACAGCACAGAGCTAAAGCAGATAGGTGTCTCTGAGGAAACATATAGAAAACTATGCTGGTTCATAGCACTTGAGTCTCTGGGAACATGCTGTCCCTAAGTTCTGACTTCATACTCACTTATTGGCTTTGTTGTAGAAAGAAAACATTCCCAGTCATTTCCTCCTGTGGAATCATAGTTGAAGAGTAGAGGTGGCTGTGAGAAGAGCTTCCTGAGAATTTGTCAATGAGGAAAAGGAGGCAGTATAAAACTCTGTGTGTGTGTGGGGGGGGGGGGGGGTGGGAACAAAAGGAGAAAGACAGGAATTCTTTCCCAGAAATGATGTATTGACTGGAATTGGATTAAAAAGCAGTTGTTATGTCCTGTGATTGTCCTAGGCAACAAAATTCAATCTGAGGAACTTGGGAAATCTGGTCACCTTGCAGACAGTTTCTAGGGAGGAAAAAGTAGTATATTAACAATCATCACAAAATGTCTGAAATACCCTCACCTACCTGTCTCACATCTCTTCCATCAGCCTGCCTGAGTATCACACCAGGGGGTGCTTTGGGGAGGTGGCCATTCTAGTTCCTGGAATATTTTTTATTGTAGCTCTAGTATAATAAAGTGATACATTTTATGTATACTAATTTACTACAAACACCTATAGTCCTAGCAAATGTTGGTCCAGTTACTGCCAAGGACCTCACAGCTATAAATTCCTCGGCAAGTTCTAAAAGGCCAGGTGATCACTGCTATGATCTTGGAAACTCAGTAGCCACCATTCCATGATTGGACTGTGGTTATTCACGGAATGGAATCAACAGCATACACACAAAGCCAACCCATGTTTAGAATTCCTGACATCCCTGCCCAGCTTCCCCCGCAGATCCCAAATGCAGTCTCCTTGAATATTGCTGTCCTTTTAAACCATCACAAACACATTTGCACATTAACTGCTTAAGTAAGAGTTCAGAATATGCCTTTCTTCTATCTTCAGTGTCAAGAAAACTTTCCTACAGACAAACTGAGGGTTCGCTTTTATCACATGTAAAGCTTCACCACTGTCTCCTTTCTGGTCTTGGCTACCAACAAATTCAAGGGTATCATTTACATAGAACTGCAATAATCCTACCTCCATATAATTTCTCCTTTAAAGTATATGATTTTAATTTTTGTAATAGATTTTAGTATATTATTTTAAAATTGACCCATTTTAAATATTACCTAATTTCCTGATAGAATAATTTTGCATTCTTTGCCTTTCCTTCCCATCTCATGTTGCTATGTTACCTTTACATGCTCTATTGGTTATGTATACTTTCACAGCTTTAATAAAGTATAGCCCAAGAAAATAATATTTCCTTTAACCATTTTAGGATTATAGCCAGGGTTCTGCAACAAAATAGAAAAAAACATAGAAATTTAAGTTTTTGTGACACAGGAGTCCTCATAAGAAAATGAAGTCTCTGTGGGCATGGTGGCCCATTCCTGTAATCCTAGCACTTGGGAGGCTGAGGCAGGAAGATTACCTGGTGAGTTCAAGGCCAGGATGGCTACATAAGCTAGTTCAGGGCTAGCCTACACTAAGTACCAAGGCCCTGTCTCAAAACAAAGGTACGAAAAAACCTCAAAGAAGGAATTAAGAATTGAGAGCTTACATGATATCCATAGAGTAGTAAATTATAAAAATGCCACTAATGAGTTTGGGATGGGACGGTTAAGGATGAAAAAGTCATCAAGAAGATAAGGATTAATTTGAAGTTTTTATAGAGAATAATTCTGGCCCCAGTGAGGATATAACTTCTTTCCTGGTACTGGGAGGATGCTTTCAATACAAGGGCTTAATCTCTTGCTTTTAAGCAAAAAAAAAAAGGGGGGTCAGAGTGACTTTGCTTTTGGGTGGGGAAACAGGACTGAAATCAGGCTCTCTGAGCTTTATTCCCAGACCTTACCATTTTTTGAGCAGAGGCCTTGCTAGGTTCCCTGTCTGGCCATCAGCTTGTGATCCACTTGTCTGGGCCTCCCAAGTTGGCTGGGATTGCAGGTGGGCACCACTGATACCTGCTCACTGTTCAGCTCCCAATAATCCATATGCTGCGATGGAATATTCTGGATGGCATATTCCTACAGACAAACTGAGGATTCCCTTTTATCACATGTAAAGCTTCACCGCTGTCTCCTTTCTGGTGTTGGCTACCAACAAATTCAAGGGTATCATTTACATAGAACTGCAATAATCCTGCCTCCATATAATTCCTCTGTTAAAGTATATGAGTTCTTCCAGAACTCACTCTACCTCTATGACAGTCTTCTCAGCTCCTCACTTACTGTTTCACTACCAGCATGAGCACCTTCTCTTTGCTGTGTGCTCTCTGCCAAGATGCACTGCCATTCTCCAAGCTCAGAGAAACATGGCCGCAGGACCAGGGATTGGATGCTCTGAAATCATGAGTCAAAATAAATCTTTTCCCACTTAGATTTTCTTTATCAGTGACAGAAACTTAGGGGTCAAGGTCAAAGTTTTCTCACTGATGTGTACTGTGCTTTGAAGCCTGTTTCTAAAACAGGGTACCACGCAATTTTTTTGGGGGGTGGGGGGGTCTTCTTCAGACAAGGTTTCACTGAAGTTCAGGCAGGCCTTCAGCTCACTTTGTAGACCAGGATGGTCTCAAACTCCCAATGATCCTCTGCTTCAGCCTCCTGAATGCTGAGATCAGCTTCCTGTGTCTCCACAGCTGGTTATTACTCTATACGTAACATTTCTCTAAGAGAATGGTAGCATACCTTGAAAATGCTTTCTTATATTGCTTTCCGTTCTGGAGCTCATAAATGCTTACCTTTTCTATACAATGTGCATTTTTAATCCTTTGGGAGAGAACCACTGAGTCGGAAGTCCCTGCCTCCTCATTTGGCAAGCAGCTTTCCACACACTGCATAAATTGATTACTTTGAAGTCTGTGTGGAATACATGGGCATTGATCTTTTGTAAAGTAGTACCTCTAGATGATTTCTAATAGACACATTTTTCAGAAGGACTTCAAAGGAAATTTGTTCTTCATTAGTGGAAATTTGAACACGGAAATCAGCTTGCTGAAAATATAAAGTTGAACAGATTCCATACCATCAACAGGGGGAAAGCCTTCATGCTTGAATAATATTAAGACACCCAAGTAAGTAGAAACCAAATTTTTAGAAACTAAGGAGAAAGCATTTTAAAAATATGGCTAACAAAATAAAAAGCTTAAAAGATGATGTTGTATGTTAGAAGCCGGTGCTGAAAGAAACCACGAGAAGACCCGATGAATGTAGCTTCAGAAAACTCACTGAGATCCCTCTCCAAGTGAGCTCAGAGCCTCAGAAGTATCTCATTTTTATTGAGAGGGAAAAAAAAAAACAAAAAACAAAACAAAACTAAGGAATGTGCACAACTACTTTAATGAATACCGACTACAAATCACCATATGCCTACCACTAGGTTTACATAAATACTAGCTGATAACACTTCAAGCAGGGGAGGAGACAACCAGTAACATCACAAGCAAGGGATCAAAGAACAGGGCACCTACAGGATAAGCTGCCACCTGCAACCTTGAGTCCCAGCCTTCCGGGATTCCCAAGTAACAGAAAGCAGCCCCTCCCTGGGCTGTTTATTGTTCTCTGCTTCTAGGGGTATCAGTTGGTCTTTGGTCTCATCTCTATATTACCACAGATGATGTGACAAAAAGTAATTTCTAGTAGTGATAAGTAATATGGAACTATTATATTAAACACAGTAAATACACATTTCTCTTAGAAAAAAATATACTTGAGGCTTAAACAGTACAGATAGGTTTTAAAGCTAGCTAGGGGATCCACTTGTCAGCAGAGTAACTTCCACGTGAAAGAGATAGAATAGGTGATATGAATTGAAAACTCTTGCATTGCATTCAAGGGTTTCAGCCCAGAGGTGGCAGGCGTGGAGGTGAGTCACAGGGGAGACACATGTGATATGGAGCGTTGTAAGAATAGGGTGAGACAGCAGCTAGCACTGAGGAACACAACCATAATGCTGCTGCAGACCTGAAGAATGAGGGTGCTCTGGGGAGACGCGGGCAGAAAGGGCACCATGAGTAGGAACGTCCACAGTGAGAACGCATGGCAGCCTAGCCATGGGGTCACCTGCTACTCTGGCTCACGTGGCTAAGTGACTCAGGAACAAGAGAGATCTGGAGGCAGAAAAGAACCACCCCAGACAAGTCTCAAGGGGGCTTGTGAATTCAATTTCACAATATTTGCAAACTTTTTGGAGCGAAGAAATACTATAGTCAGATTTGTATTTTAAATATCAAGAACAGGCTGAAAGAGTCAGGACTTGGGTGAAATCCGAGGGTAAATTCAAGATGCAGCGTGCATTAGTCTGTTGGGTTGCTTTAACAAAACAGCACAGAATGGGCGCCTCATACAGTAGAAATCTATTGTTTTACAGACACACAGCTCAGAAGTCCCGAGGCCAGCACTGCAAGCTCTTGAGGTCTGGGTCCCTGGCTTCTCGCTGCTGCCTCCTGCACCTTCTCATCTACGCATGCGCACTGTGGGGGGTTCCTGGGATGCCCATCAGACTGGATCAGAGATCCACCAACAGTCTCCTTCTATTTTCATTCTCTTGAAAGACTCCATCCCAAAACAGCCAGTCTAAGGTTCTGGAGGACAGGACTTTAACATATACACTTAGGGGGAGGCACTATGACGCCTCCAGTGCGAGGCAGCAGGAAGGTGAGAAACTAGCGTGATGTGATTGCATGGTCTCAAAAGGAGGTCTAGGCTGGGGAGTGAACTGACCAGTCTAACGCCTGCCAGTAAATGCAAGGACCAAGGTTCAATCCCTGGTACTGTATGTTGTGCCAGCCCCGAACCTGGTGGTTCATGCCTGTAACCCCAACACTGGGGCGGCTGAGATAGGAGGATCACTGCGAGTCTGAGCTGTAATTTTTTTTTTTTTAAATGGAGGTTTGAGCTTCGATTTAGGCAATCAAGTAGAACTCATCTTGACACATCAGGCAATTTGTAAACAACAAATGCAAAAAGCGAAATGAATATAGGAGATTTAGTATGCCTAGAACAATGAAGATTCAACTTTGAACATGTTGCAGCTAAAGCAGTTAGCAGGTAAGTTGAAGTTCAGAGCCTAGATGGAGGGAGGCCAAGTGTAACTTCAACTGTCCACAAAGAAAACGAAAAGCAAGAACAGTAAATCCTGGTAAACAACATCAAAGGGAAGGCCAAAATGCAGAAGTCAAACACAAACACAAGAGAAGCAAAGAAGCAGAATGGAAAAAAAAGAAGGGATCCAAAAGAACTGAGACCAGAAATTTCCATTATAGATTACTGTCAATTCTTAAATATTTTCCAGAAACTTAATATTTTATATCGAGGGCTGCATGTTTTCTAAATAAGCTCTAATTTATGAACTAAATTAGCATAATAATCTGTGATTATATTTTCATTACCCAGAATGTGTTCAAAACAGTTTACTGAGGGGCTGGTGAGATACCTAAGTGAACTCAGCACCTGCTTTGGCAAGCTCAGGGACCAGGGTTCGATCCCCATTCCCATAAGCTACCCCGGCCCTGCCCCCAGGCGCAGTGAGCTCATGAACAAGTCCAGGTGTGGTGGTGTGCGCCTGTAATCCCAGTGCTGGGGAGGCTGAAAACAGGAGGGTCACCAGGAGTTCAGGCTGTGTAGTGAGACCTTGTACTAAATACATAAAAAATTAAAAAAAAAAAAGTGATATTAAACAGCTTTCATAGTATCATGTGTAAATATCAAGTCTTTAGAATGAAATGTATTACTAAATGTAATGTCATATATCTTAAAATGATTAGTAAACTGATTTTTTCTAGGCTTATTCTTGACATGCTCACTTATGCTGGAATGGAAAATTTGAGGTCCTCTATAAAATACATGCTACCTGCCAGGCGTGGTAGCACATGCCTATACTTCCATACTTGGCAGGCTGAGGCAGGAAGACAGGTGCAAGTTTGAGGCCAGCTCAAATTACAAGGCCAGACCCTATCTCCAAAAAAAAGAAAAAAAAACAAACCCAAAAGGTACTACCCACCGGTATACACCTTGAATGGTCTTGTAGAAGTGATAGAGGGTTAGTATTGAATATATAACTTAGAATGCCAAAGTCTTAAACGGAATTGTTTTAATGAAATCTACTGGAGTATACCTAATGATTTCATGAGGAAAAAAAAAAAACCAAAATGCATATGGGAGTTAACATTTATTTGTCAGTTGTATTACTACTGTTTTTACACAATCAGATATGTCAAAATTTCACTTTGTTATTTGCGAACTGAAACATGGATACAAGTGATTTATTATTATGTTTTTAAAAAGCAATGAAGGGGAAGATTCTGGAAGATTTTAATCAATTTAACACTATTATACATTAAAGAAAAAAATTTCCACAAGCATTTCCTCAGAAAGCATATAGTTTTATATTTACATAGTAGTATTACAATTTTAAATGTTACTCTATGATACAGTAATGTTATTTCAGAAAACATAAAAAATATATTCTTTTTCATGGCCATGCTCCCATTTTTGATGAAAGCGCACTTGTCCTCATTGACACTAAACCTCGTGAAGGTGCCCAGTCCGCTCTATAAACCCTTAAGATGGAGGCGGTCAGGCAGAATAGGCGGAAGGCTCCTCGTCGCTCAGGTCGGAATCGTCCTCCACCCCTTCGATGACTGACTTCTTCCCTTTACAGCAGGACACAATCAAGCCAATCACGAAGACCTGTGAAGGGACGCGAGCTGTGGGTTATTTCTCGAATCTAAAACAACGTGGAGCGGCAGTACTACAATACTGTTGGGTGATAGAGACACAAACAGTGGGCTTGCTGATCACTGCCCTTCAGGAAGGAAGGTCAAATGCTACAGTGAGAGCTCTACTTACCCCAAGGAAGGCCCAGTTACCAAAGTAGTATGCAGCACTGAAGAACCAGAACTTGTGAAGGAAGAGGTACGTCCGGGTAACCGTGCACTGATCTAGGAAAGCAAATAAAAGACCGTGGTGAGATTCGTTCCCAGAACTGACAGTTTCCATGATTACCCAATGCGAATTACCAGGGCCACCCTGCCAGTGAGGGTTAGAGACAGGACTGAAACTTAGTCCCTCTCCAAGCCTACCCTCAGTCACCACATTAACTGCCAACTACTAGGACCTATGTTTAAAAGGTGAATGCCACCATGCGATCTGGCCCAGCAGTGCCAAGGACACTGCACTGGCTAGTGTAATTTATTTGAGAGAAAAATAATTTCAACTAGAGTATCAGTCATACCCTACAGCAACACAAAGTAAACCTTATCAGTAACTATCAAGAAACAATGGAGAGGTAAGCAGATACAACTGGCATTCAGCTGTTCCTTTCTAAAAAACCAATTCTCAGGATAGTTCAACCTTGAGAGAGGTTTTAAAAAACTTTTCTTTTAAAGAATGGTATGAAAACACTCGTAAAGGAATACAAAAGTCATTATAGATAAGCTTCTTGTTGGAATCTTTTTAGACAGCATTACAGCTGCAATGAACATAGATCACATACTGTCTGTCCTCAAGTAAAATGCAACTGCTGTGCCAGGCATGGTGATGGCACCGCCTCCCCAGCACTCGGGAGGCTGAGGCAGGAGGACCGGCATGATTTTAAGTCTAGCCCCAGCTACACAGTGAGTTCAAGGCTAGCCTCAACTATGTAGTAAGATTCTGTCTAAAAAAACCAAAACAACAAAACGAAGCAAAAGAAACTGTTAAAGTAGCAGACCCTGTTTGATGTCTGCGTCAGATTCCATACTGCTGTGGTCCAAGTACATTATTTCCAGTAGGTTACCAAGCCAGCTACACATTGGCATGGGCACTGAAAATGACATTTAAGGAAGTATTTGCTTATTCAAGGCGCTCAGCAGGCCCAAGTGACATGATGGAACTAACTGTGAACAACTGCATTTGCTACAGCTAATAACGGATAACAACTGCACACATTTCAGCCTTTATTCTCTACAGAAGAAAAGCTTCCTCTCCCAAGGCCGCTTCTTTTCAATTGATTAATTACAACAGAGACTATGACTTCTGACTTCTGCAGAAGTTTATCCAAAGCAGGCAATGACGACACATCCTGCATGCAATTAGGAGGCCAGTGTCACACTCCAGAGCTCATTAGGAAAATACTCCCTTCGTTCTTATGAACTGTCTTCTCAGCTTCAATACACAAAGGCCATTTTTTAAAGCAAAACTGAGCTGGGAGACTTTTAGTCCTGCTTATTGCATAAGGTATCTAATAAACTTAAGATTTTTGTGGCTGTCACATGGTTTTCTGAACAGCGGAAATTTGGTTTTCTTTTCCCACAGCCTGAGACTTGCCCCTTGCATGCAGAAAGATTGAGAACCCTACAGCTCAGCTCCTCGAGGCCTCTGCCCATTTCCTCCTCTCCACTGGGAACTAGCAAAGCCCCTTGCCCTGGCAAGAAGGGCAACACGTGGCAGCACAGCAAGCTCCTCCTCTCAGTAAGAACCATGATCAATTCCTGTAGACCCTCCATGGGCTTCTTCAGATTCTTTTTACTCAATTAACAGAAAAATCTAGAAGAAATATTCACGATTCTTGAAGAAAACTAGACCTGCCTGCAGCCAAGCTCCTGCGGCTGTGCCCCTCTGAGCGGCCTTCCCCCACCCTTCCCCTCACCCCAGTGGTCTCCCACCCAGTGGCATCCCCCTCCCTGAGCAGCCTCCTCCTCCCCCACGTGATATTCTGACCCCAACTGCAGAACTTATTTCACAGTAATTTCATTGGTTATTTTTCCACTCTATAATCCTGACTCTAGTAAAATACAGAGTACTCGCATTCTTTCACACTCAACATGACTGCTGAAATGGCCATTTAAGACAAAGGGCATTTGATGTAAAATTCATACCATTGATAGTACATTTGCTAAGAAATTAAGATCTGCCAAGTCTCTAAGGATGTCAAAACAAGACACTTGAATACCTGTTTAAAAAAAAAAAGTAGAGGCAAAAATGTTCACTATTGTGAAAGAAACGAAAAAGCCCCTCAGTCTTCTCAATGCTGCTAATGCTCCAAACTGTAGAAGTTCTAATGTTCATTTCCACACATCAAAGCCACGACTATACTGAACTAGCAATTTCAGAGCAGGGATTATGGGAGGCTGAGCTGGCAGAAGCAGGGAAGACCCAATCACTCCCCTGAGGTCTAATAATCTGCGCAGTGACATTTCAGATTGGCTTCTGCTCTTGTTCTGGGCCCACCACCAAAGGCACACCAGAAGTCCTCTCCCTATCACACTGTTCACGTGTCTGCCACCTTTAAAGGTTGTGGTCTTTGACAGAGGATTTCTAAAAAACATAAAAGGCAAAAAACACTGTTAGGGTTCTTTGTTGTTGAAAACACGCTGGCATAAAACTACGCAGGTGCAAGTGCATGACAGCTGTTGCACCTAGCAGAGACACTGTACTTGCTCACGGGGTGCCACAGCCAGAGGAACTTGCTGCTTGGTGCCACACACAGTTCAGTCAGGGGATGGTTACGCACTAAACAAAGGGAGGGGAGGCCGCCTGGCTACCATGTGCCCACATCTAGCTGCTTGTCTGCTATCTGCACCTATGGATTTCTTTCAACATTTATCTGAGAAAATGACAATGACTATTTTGCACTTGCTTTTACCTTTGAAGTAAACTTCAGTTGGTAGACGTTCCACTAGGGACTCTGTCTCAGACTCCGAGGTGTCCGGGAGCTGCTGACTGTTGTCACTAACAAGGACACGCACAGGTTCCAACTAAACTAATGACTACATGTTAGCAACAACAAATAAAATAGCATCTCTTTTACTTCCTGATGACAGTATCTCTACAGGGAAGATCAAAACAGAAAGTGTGAAGGAGATCCAAGCCATACGACTAAAAGGACAGTGCTTACACTCCATTACTGCTACCTGTCCACCAGTTCTTCCTGAGTGGCAGAGAAAGACAAACGCAATGAAACCATTCCTGTCATATATTAGCAATTTCTGCTGATTTAGCTGATAACCTGTACATTGTACACTGATTTCCTTTTAGACCACTTCTGTTGTCATTTTTAATTTATACTGACTGCGAGTAATACGACCGCAGTCATCAGCTATAACAATTAGTGCCTCTAAGGGTTCTTTTAAAAAGTATTTAGTGTTGATTTAAACCACAAGAGTCACTCTAATGTTAAACCCTCCCTTGACATCAATTTATATATAAGTATACTCTCTATATTTCCACTTAATTATTAAACAAATCTTTATGTTCCATATGCATAGGCAGAGAAGGCACTTAAGAAAACTCAGGTACCATGGAGAACATTAAGGCAAGTATTTTGTTTCACTAGCGACCAAAACAAAACAGGCTGGAAGAAAATGGAACTGCTTAGAATGCTACTTCCTCTCTCGCTGTTGCCCAGGATCACACTAACAAGGGTCCTACTGCTACTGAATAATTTATAAAGGACACATAAATATTTTTTTGTTCTTGCTTTTCTGAGACAGGGTCTCACTATATAACTCACTATGTAGTCTTTAGGTCAATACATTTGGTTTTGTCTAACAAAGAAATGTAAAAAGCTAGAAGGTATTCAATATATTATTATTTTGTGAATGACACTATTCAAATAAAAATAAAAAAGAAAATGTGGTTCAATTTGTAAAATCATATTTGAGGGAGACAAAAATTT
>PVKN010012321.1:0-20866 GCA_004027915.1 Capromys pilorides
TTCATATACCTGAATGTTCCTTCCCATTTGGAATTTTAGGTTCCTTGATCAAGTGAAAATTCAGTACAGCTAAGTGTCATCCCTTCAGCTTCTAGCACAGAGCCTGGGACATTTTGCACATTTAAAAATGTTTACACAATGCACAGGTACGTGAATTGGTCATTAGAGATGACAGAGGCCAGCACCACTTTCTGTCCTCTGCTTCCTGTTCTCTTTGTGTTTGGAGCTTTCCATGTTAGCCTATGGAATAAAGAGTGACTTTTTCAGGTATATGGTTAGAGGTAATTTTGAAAGACCAAGAAACTGTCCTGCTTCAGACCGAACCTGAGCTAATAACCACTGAACCTTACAGTAAAGAAAACTGTCACTTGAAGGATTTTCTTAAACTCAGATTTGCATCTACCTTTGGCTTACAGAAGAGGAGATCCTGTTGCACAACTATGCTAAAGTAGTTTTTGCAATTGTAGTAGAGAGGGGATTAAAGTAAGGCGGGGGAGGGGTGATAATGTTGAGTCCTGGGAGAAAACTAAAATCCTGCTGTGGGTGGTGTGGATCTGTGAGTAATTCTCCTCTTGCCTGCAATCCTCTGTGACTGTAGAGCACAATGAGGTACTGTGGAGGTCTTTGGAAGTATCCTATAATTGTCCACACCCATTCTTTGAACACGACCTTGCACAAGGTCCTAAGAGAGTGAGAGTGTACCAGGCATCAGAAAACAATCAAGATAAGCTTTTTGCTCTGAGCGTCCTGTGCAGCAGGAGGCCGTGGAAGGCAAAGACAATTACAAGGCAGTGTGGAGTTGCTAGAGAAGAGCAAAATCTCTTGGCCTGTGGCACAAAGTACACATCAGCTGTTGAAGACATTTTCAAAGGGACCCAGTGGAGGCTTTGCTGAGATGACACTTGAGTGGGCTCTGAAAAGATGATTGAGAGAAAATGACAGTCAGGTTCCAGGGAACTATTGGTACCAAGGGTGCAGGATGTGGAGTAGCGTGCCCAAATAATGACCGAAGGACAAAGGTGGATGGGCCAGAGTGGGGAATCATCAATTTTGCTGAAATTGGCTTGGCTTACATAGAAAATGCCCCTTTAAGTTTCTTGAGTTTGGAGGTTGACTGGATCATGGGGGTAGGGTCCAAAACCTGTGAACAATTTGTCCATTGATGTTTATGGCTGGATGTGCTGTTGGAGGTGGGGTGTGACTGGGTTGGATCACCAAGGATGAGACATAGAGAAGTCTTTGTTCATGGGTCCTCCCTTCTCTTTGCTTTCTGGCTGCCATATGAGCAGCTTCTGGTCTCTTGGACTCTTCCATTGCACTTGACCTGATCTGAACTCAGCTGGTTGTGGACTAAGTTTGTGAGTCAAAATAAATTTTGCAGTTGTCCCAGTGATAGAAATGACTAAGACAGGTAGACTTGCTGGTACACTATTCAGTGGAAAGAGGGTTCCAGTGGCGGATTGAAAAAAGAGGACTTGAGAAGTCAGATTGGTATGTGCAAGGGAATCTTAGGCCTTGAAGCATGGAAAACTTAAGATGTTCTTTATAAGTTAAGGAATATTTCAATATTTGAATTGCATACTAATTTAAAATAAATTATAGGTTTATGAAAATAATCAGTTTTGAATTTAAAGCTCATTGTCTTCAAGAACAATTCTTTCCTGGCTTGTAAAAGGTTGCACTGGTAAAATGTACCTTTACTTTCAAATGAATTTCTAGGATTATGAGAGACTTGCATTGGTAAGGGGAAAACTGGCAGTCAGGAAAAACAAATAGAAATTCAACTCAGAAAGGCAGAGCTGGGCTTTGGGAGGATGTCCCCTCTCTGCTCTGGGAAGTGTTGTCCTTAAGAAATTACAATTTTTCTGGGATAAAACTGAGTGTGGCATCAATAAGACTCAGATTTCAAATGTCAACTGCCACTTATGAGCTGTGGGGACTTGGCCCAGTTAGCCGTCCTCATCTTCAGCACAGATTCTCCATCTTTTCTCTCTTTGCAAGGGAGTGCCGGATTTTGCTTTCTGACTAGCTTATCATCGTTCTGTGAATTTTGCCTCCTGCTGCTCCTGAAAGGGCACTGACTCACTGAAGCAGGAAATGAGGAGATCTAAGTGTGCATCGAGGGGCTGCGGATTCATTTATTAGGTTTCTCTCCTATCCCAAGTTGCAAGCAATGTTAATATTTTTGCTACTTGTATGGAGAAATCGACTTTGCTATTCAATTCCAAACTCATCCATGACCGTCCTCCTCTTCTTAAAAGATATGGAATAATTGATCAAGATCTGTGATTCCATTTTCTAAGCATCTCTGGACAAAAACATAGGAAAAAAATTATTGCATTCCTCCTTGATAATCTGTATATCATCATTTTATACCAGGTAGATAGCTTAAATTTCTGAGCTTTTCTGACACCTTTTATTTCCCTGCTTTCTCTGGAAGGTCAAACATCTATAATACTGTAGTATGTACATGTTAAAAGGACAACTAGAGGAAAGGACAACTAACTGGGCCAAGACCCCATAGTTCGTAAATGGCAGTTCATATTTGAGATGAGCCTTATTAACCTCCAAACTCAGTTTTGTCCCAGGAAAATTTTAATTTATTGAAGCTACCATAGTTGTAAAATATATGGGACCATGAACAATGCAGCATAAGCACGCACAGGAATTTTCAATTGCTTGCCACTGATAGGGTCTTTAAAAAACTTGGGAGTTGGCCCCATGGCTCATGCAACATTCTAAGGATACAAGGCTTATTTTCCTTCTGCGTTTTCTTGTTCATGGAGTTTCCCATTCTGAGGTCTTGTTGCAATTTCATCTTCTGCACACAGAAACTTTGGCTCATGTTAGCAGGCAGATAGGATGTGGTACACCACAGCTGCATACCTCAGCGACTCAGTGTCAAGTAGCCCTTACACCAATTAGACTTGCTCCTAGATGATCCTAGTGTTCTCACCCAGGAGATGTCTTTCCTTCCCTTTTCACTTTTTCATCTATTCTCAGTGCGCAGGGTTTTCCACGGTGATGCCTGCTCAAATGGTTTTGAACTCTGAGAGCTGACTTTAGCACCTCAGGCAACCACAACTTCAAGTCTTCTGAGTCATTGTATTTAAGTGTGTGTCCTCTTGTCTTCTGTAATCGATTCTGGCTTCTCCAAGGATATAATCAGGATCTGGTTAATCTTTACATTTCTCACATCACAGAGTTCAGTTCTGAACATATCTTTATAATTGCTGGAGTGAATGGATGGATACACTTTGTATAATGATCTTTGACAAATCTTGTTGCTACTATAACATCTACACACTAGTAGAAGTCAATTAGAGACAGAAATTTTATGAAATCTTTTAAACTTCCACACTAGATGTTAATTCTTAGAAAACTTGAAATGTGATGTATATGTCTCAGGTTTAAAACAAGAAGCAGGGCCGAGGAGATAGCTTCGTGGCACAAGTGCCTGCCTGGCAAGTGCAAGGTCATGAGTTTGAACCCTAGTCCCAGTCCCCCCCCAATAAGATAAAATAAAGTAAAATAAAGCAGGAAGCAATTTTTTATGGAGGGTTTTACCCATATAGGTGAATTCATACGTCTGTTCTTCATGACAGGCAGATATAATCATCTTTTAAGAGAGGAAACGATTGCTTGTCTTCCATGAAGAAGTCAAACTGAAATGAATGGAACTCAGTGATATTTCTATGCTATAGACTACAAATACTAAAAACAGAGGCCTTAAGATCAATGTTCGTTCATAATGACAGATACCTTTAAGTATTGTACAGAAATCATCATGTAGGTTTAAGGACAGAACCAACTTGAATTCAAAGGGGAAAGTGGAGAAAAGCATTTGACAGAAGAATAAAAATTTAAGTTCTTCTCCCAAGTTTTTAAACAATCTTTGTTTGACAGGAATTTGGAAGTGTATTTTAGGATACGTCAATGGACTAGAAATAGGTAGTAGATCAAGCATTGAGGGCAAAATGGAGACTTGGCTTCTTGCAGGAAAAAAAAAAATTAAAACAAAATGTTAAAGACCATCTTTTTACAACATTTGCATTGACAAATTACTTCAAAATATACATGATCCACTTGTAGAAGTAATGCATAAAATAAAACTGAGTGAGATATTTACATATAAAATTGCAGTTAAAGAATTCAGTATAGGAAAAGGGAATAAGCTTTCAGCTACCCAAGGTAAAATAAATGATGATGAAGAATTTGAAAATCAATATGTGAGAAAAATTTCATAAACACTTTTGAATGCCTAGTTAATTGGGAAGTCTTAGAGTGTTTACCTACAGATAAAAAAAACACATCATTGCAATTTGATTATTGCACATGTATCAAAGTGCACCATGTTGAAAACAAGTTAGGGCCGGGGATGTAGCTCAGTGGCGCAGCGCCTGCCTAGTAAGCGCGAGGCCTAGAGTTCGGTTCCCGGTACCAAAAAACAAAATAGTGAAAAGACCAAAAAAAGTCCCTTTGGAAAAAAAAAAAAACAAAACAAAACAAAACTTTGGGGCCGGAGAGATGGTTCAGTGGTCTAAAGCACCTGCTTAGGAGGGCTCAGGCAACTGCGGGGACTGCAGTTCGATCCCCGGCACCACATGCTGCGCCAGCGCCACCACCAGGGCAGGCTGAGCCAGCCACAAAAAAAATGAATAAATAAAGAAACAAACAAACGCAACAAGCAAACAAACAAATAAATAAATAAATAAAATTTAAATCTAAGAAAACAAGTTAGACTTTATTAGGTGGTTTAGTGGAAAAAACCCAGGACTAATGAGTGCATGGATTAAATCAGAATATCCCTACATGGAGAAATGAATTTAGTCGGCAAATAGTTCCTAAACACTGTGGTGCACTCAGAAAAAAGAAAGTGCACAATGGAATGGAAAGAGGCTGGATTATACAGAAGCAGTGGGACACCTACAGTGCCCCTGCCATGTGCTCATTTTGGTGACCTGATCCATGTTGTCAAAGAAATTTCCACCATAGATCTGCCCAGGGACTTCAGTTTCTTTTCAGTACAGCCAAATATTGAAATGGTCTTATGGGTGAGAACAAAGCATATACATAGTTATTTGAATTGGAGAAGAACAGGCTCTAAGTGGTAAGTACTTATATGGGATGATACCAAGGAACGTTCAATATGGAAGAGTGCTGAGTACCAGGGGATGAGGGAATGCAGGTCAGGGAGAGTAGTCATTGGGGTTGGAGGGGAAACAACAGTGACTCGTGTCCCTGAGACTGCCCTTGTGCCTGTTTCTGTGGTGTCCAAAGCATCCAAGCAAATCCTAGGGCCAAGAGCCACATAGAGGAGGAGAAGCAACATAGACCAAAAGCTCTGCTCTCTAGTTAGTTTGAAAGGACTGCCATAAATGACCAAGTCTCCCAAAGTGGGGAGCTTGCACAAGAAAAATATGTTGCCCCCAGCTCTGGATGCCAGAAGTCTGAAAGGAAGGTGTCATAGGACTCCTTTCACAACCTGGGCAGCGGTCAGGTACAAGTCTCTCTCCAATGCTCTAGTGCTTGCTAGAGTTCTAGGGCATTTCTGGGCTTATAAAATCATCACACTGATCTTGGCCTTCATACTGTCACAGTGTTTTCTCTCCCTGCACATGTCTGTGCCTCTACAATTCTATTTTTCTATAAGGATAGCAGTTACATAGGATCGGGATCCTCCCTTGAAGACTTAACTTTGACTTGATCACCTGATGTCTCACCTGATATTTTTTTCTTGTTACTGGGACAAAATATCTGACACCTAGAATTAAGGAAGGAAAAGTTGATGTAGTTCACGTGATGTGGAGATTTCAGTCTATATTCTGTTGGCTACAAGGTAGAGTGGTACATCGCAGAGGGCAGCAGTTCATGGTGGCAGACAACAGCAAAACAGTCAGAGCAAAAAGGGAGGAGCATACGCAGAGGCAAATTCTTTCCCTCCCTTATATCACATTCAGGCTGTCTGCCCCAGGGCAGGCCTAGCACTCACACCCATAATCCCAGCATTGGATCATGAATTAATCACAAACTCTAGAAGCCTGCCCCATAAGGCTTTGGGTGACTTCTAGACAGAAACCACAACACATTGTTTCCCAAGACATTACACCATAAAATATTGGAAATTAAGACTTGAATATTTCTTATTTGAAGGAACACAACTCAACTCATAGCATGCCTAACCTATATTATGACCTTCTTAGAATTCAGCCTGATTTTCTTGAAAATCAAACACTGTACCAATGTTGGTAAGATGTAAAAGTGCAACAAAAATGGTACAGTTAGCATTTGAAGAAAACTAAGGTGGAGTGAGGTGAAAACAACTTCTGAAGATTAAGCAGGCATGATTTTATTTTCCTTTCTTCATTGTTTTCACGTAAATTCCCTTTTTGAGGGACATAGTTTTCTTATTAGTGGAGTTCAATTTAGCTGGTGCAGACTTTAGGGATGAAACAGTTAGTGGAACAGCGACAGCAATGGTAACTCCCTCCTATGGAAACAGCCTTGCTCTGTGAGTGGTTGTTACCCAGCATAGTCATCAGGCATAGTCATCAGGCATAGTACAGCAGTCTGCACCATGGCAAGAAAAGACTTGGATTTTGGGATTAATGGTAACAATAGCTGTGTCTTTTTTATGCAAATCTTTTGATAACTCCTGGGAACAGTGTATTCTGAAATAAGACAGCGTTGCATAGGATTTTAGCATATATATTTATATTCCTAGAACACTCATTCTTTTTGCTTTTCTGATAATGCCATTCATAAAAAAAATCGCACTGCACATCCAATGGAAACCTAAACTCCAGGAGATGAGTATGATCCTCAGAGCTAATGGAAGCAGAAATGTTATGAAATACATTTCAGAGGAGAGTGGTTTGATTTATGAAGAATGATTGATGCTTACACTCATTAAGAACAGTTATTTTGGAAAATTCCCAGAAACCTCCATTACATTTAAGAAGAACATAGGTTATTATTTCCTTGTCTAAAGTAATACTTTAATCCAATGTCTTCCATCTCTAAGTGACTATTTATTAAATCAACTTAATGTATCATGACTGGAATTTAAAACAAATAAGAGAAAAGAAACACAAAACATACTGAAGATGAATTTACATATTAAAACTAAGCCATAGGCCAGGCACTGTGGCACATGCCTGGTATCACAGTACACAGGAGACTGAAACAGGAAGACTGCTGCAGGTTCCAGGCCAGTCTGGGCTACATAGTTCAAGAGCAAAGAGCACTGTAGTGAGACCAAAATTAATCCATCAGTCTGTGTTTGTCTCAGTTACTCTTCTCTCATTGCTGGGACAAATACCCAACACTCAAAATGAGGGAAAGAAAGGTTTATTTAGCTCATGGTTACTGGAGGTTTCAGTCCATATTCAGCTGGCTACTAGGCAGAGAGGCGCATGGCAGAAAGCAACCTTTCATGGTGGCAGGCAAAAACAAGAGGACAGGGAGAGCTGGCAGCAGCTCAAGCAGCTAACTTCTCTTCCTCCTTACATTGAAGTGCAAATCACCTGCCCCAGGGGAGGTGAAACACCCATTCTCACAATAATCAATTACAAATTCCAGAAGCAGCCCCATCACAGCATGAGGCTTTTGGGGGACACCTAGACACAAACCATAACAGTGTTGTATTGTATAGTGCTTTTTTTTTTTTTTTTTTTTGTACAGGATCTCACTACACAGATCAGACTCACAGTGATCTTCCTGTTTTCAGCCTCCCCAGAGCTGGGATTACAGACATTTGCCCCCATGTCTGGACTTGTTCACTGGCTCAAAGTGACTGAGGGCAGGGCTGGTGCAGCATGTGCATCGAACCCTGGTCCCTGTGCTTGTCTAAGTAGGTGCTTAGTCCTCTGAGCTATCTCGCAGGGCCCATGCAGTGCATTTTTGACAATCAACTCAATCAGAAACTTAAAGGCTAGTGATTTTCTTAAGTATCACTAATGAAACATTCTTTTCAGAAGTTTGAAATCACCAATAGGATATAAGATTTAAGGAAATATGATAAAATATGAACAGTTTATCCAACTGTCACTGTTTTCATCAAGATAATGAAGAAACTTGGTAGAAATGGAAAAGGGTGATTTATAAAGCAAAATTGAATCTATGTTGGTTAAAAACTTTCACAAAGAAAATACAGCCATTTATATAACCAGGCCTAATAAACATAGAGGAACATTACCCCAGGGTACTAAACATTTTTAATGAGATGTTTCAATAAATTTCAAAGTAAACTTTTAAGGGCCCAGTGGAGATAGCTAGTAGAATAAGTGCTTCCATGGCAAGCACAAGGTCCTCAGTTCAATCTCTGGTACCACAAGAAACAAAATAAACAAACAAGCACAAAAAATAAAGTAAATTTTTAAAAATAGAAATAGTACCCATTGTCTAAAGTCAATGATTCTTAATTCATTGTCCTTCTCTGGATTCCACCTCCTTTCTCAACCTCCTTCTCCCTACTCCAAATATTTTGAGTAAAATTCCTGAAATTGGCATTTATCTCTAGGTACAAGCAAAAGTCACTACTTTAAGTGTTGATGTTTGCAGCAAACTGCTGTAAATTGTTGGACTATTGTCAGGTATTACTGAATATATAATGTCATGGCCGGAAACAAAAATATGTAATAATAAATGTTGGTAGAGAAGCTGAGAAATTATAATCTTCATGCAATTTGGAGCAGATGTAAGATCTCACAGTCAGTTTAGAAAAGCTATGCAGTTCTCCAAAGTGCTAAATGTAGAGTTCCTAGATGATCCTATGATTCAACACCAAGTTATCTACTAAGGAGAAATGAATACCTGCACACACACCAAAACTTGAACTTGAATGCACTTAACATTATTTATTGTAGTCAAAATATAGAAACAAGTTAAATTTCCACATACTGATAAGTGCATAAAATATATGATATACTCTATCATGAAGTACTATTCAATAAGGAAAAGGGATGATGTCCTGATATACCTTTTGGTACGAACAACCTTTGAAAAGAAGATGACAGGTCAAAGAAGCGCAACACAAAAGTCCACATAAGATGCAAGTTTATATGAAATGTCCAGAATTAGTAAATCCATTTAGATAAGAGTTTAGTGATTGACAATTATGAGGAGATGAGAGAGAAAGAGAGACTGATTTTTTGAAGCTAAAATGTACCTAAATATCTAAAATATATTACGATAATAAATGTATACTAAATATTGATGAGTTGCATGTTTCAAATAGGTGAATTTTATGGTACCTATAACTATTGAATTGGTCATTTTAAATTGGTGACTGTTATCTAGGGAGATCCTGTTTCACTAAAGCTGTTATTTAACTAAATGAAAGAAAAGAAAAAATAACCAATAGGCTAAGAGTATAAAACAGTATCTTATTTCTCAAAGATAAGAAGACAATGAGAATTCGAAAGCTCATCTTTGTATATTTAGGTGGCCATGAGTAAACATATTTTTGAAAGAAAAAATAAATAAAGCAAGCTCATACTATATCATGGTCACTTTTTTGCCTCTGGTCAAGGCTAAAAATCTGCTTTAATCCACTCATGTATATTGGCAAAATTCTCATCCTTTATTTTCCTTTTGGGAAAAAAAAAATCTAGAAAGTCTACTCAAATGTTGTCTCAACTTCATCTCAAGAGACCACATTTATGCTCTCAACCACTTCCCTCAGCCAAGCAACATGCATTCCAGTAGGGCAAGTTATTTCACAGCTGTGTTGTCCGTGGAGGAGGAATATTGTGACAGGTAACTCAGATAAATGCTATAAAGATACCGTGAACACCAGGGGTTTGGCTCATGGTCATTTGTGGCCATCATTGGCAGTGCTGATTTGTAGAAAACCTGATCTGAATCTGGATCTGTGGGCAGCTCTCATTACGGCTCAGGTGGCCCAGCTCATGACCAGGGTGTCTCTGTCCAGGTTGGCCCAAGTTTATTCGTGGCCTCTGAGCTGTGTGTGTTGGAAAGCTGGCAGTTGCTGTCACCCTGGCTGGTTGACATTGACACACATATTTAGAAAGGTCTTTAAAATGGTATGTTGATATGTTTAAAGGGTAAGCAATTCATTTCTAACAGCAAAACATTTCTATTTTCCTCCTTTTGAAATATTTAACATGAAATTATGTAATTAATGCCATTTTTAAGGAGCCAAGGAGCCATGCAATGATGGTGTGTTTTTTAATAGAAAACTTGAAAATCCCCATGCAATTTATTCTTATCTTTCCTAAGTGGTTCAGCTTTCATTTTACCTTCTTCTTTCTCATTTCCTCATTTCTTTTTTTTCAAGTTTTGCCTGAATCTTTTAATGGTAAAAATCTGAAAAGTGGTGAATTTCTGTTTCTGCTGGAACAGATCACCTGAAGTTGAGCTCTGGTGACCCCAAGATTCATCCCAGCACCATGCCGACCCTGCAGCAGGAAGTCAATCTGGGAGCAGATCTTGGAGGGAGCAGGAAAGTCACACATGGACTGCCTCCTGCGCCTGTCACTGCCATGGCTGAGCAGGCCCTTCATCTCAGTCTGTACTCCACAACTGCACTTACTCCACTGCTCAAGAGTACACTAAACTGCTCATCCTCACCCCCCCTGAACTCTGATCGTTCATGAAAGTGAATACTCAATATTGACTTTGGTAATGAAGACAATAGCTCCGCAACCTACCAGGCAAGAGCTTATTATAATTTTATTAGTGTATGTTAGCAATACACGATGTTTGCATTCATCTTGGAGAGGGGGTCCATGTACATAACCTAACTTGTTCTTTTCACAAATCCCCTTTCCTCCCACCGACCTCTCTCCTTGTCTCTATATCCCATCCCCTATTTCTAATCTTTTTTTTAGATATTAATAATTGGCTTTGTTAGTTTGATGTCCTGCTTGTAAATACTAGAACATCAAGAATATTGCTAGTCAAATAGAAGGCAACACATACGTCATCTTAGATGATCCTTGGATTATTTGTACTTTGGTGTTTTCTGCCCCAGTGACTTGCTCCTTTATTAGGAGTCACTGGAGTTGACTGTGAAAATGTCACCCTTGGGTATGGAAAGCTTTCTGAAGGCCTCAATGATTTTTTTTTTTTTTTTTTTTTGGTGGTACCAGGGATTGAACTCAGGACCTTGTGCCTGCCAGGCAAGCACTTATTTCACTGAGCTATCTCTCCAGATCTCTGTATATTTGGCTTTTTTTTTTTTTTTCCTCTCTAGTACTGGGGATTGAACTCAGGACCTTACACTTGCAAGGAAGTTGCCTATGCCACAGAGCTATTTCCTGAGCTCCCTACTTCCAATATTATTATCAATCTTAGCTTATCTCTGTGACATGGTTCATGGACAGTCGTTCTGGGCTCCTGTACATCACATATCATAAATTTTCTTTCTCTCCCATCCCTCTTCATCCACTATCTCCTGGAGCCCTTCCCACTTGCAAGGAATTACTCCTGTTCCCTTCTATTCATCTGTCATTTTGTTCTTCCTGTACTTTGCCTCACCTTCGGTACTGGAGATTGAACTCAGGACTCTGAGCTTGCCAGGCAAGTGCTTATTCTACTGAGCTATCTCCCTGGCTCCATATGGCATTTAAGCTGTGTGTCTGATTTATTTCATTCAACATTGTATTTCCCAGGTAAATTAATTTTTTTAAACAAATGAATTAAATTCATCCTTTTTTATAGCTAAGTAGTATTCTGTTATGTACAAATACAACATTTTCTTAATTCATTCATTGGCTGATGGTCATACAGGCTGTTTCCAGGATTTAGCTAATATGAATTATGCTGCTATAAACACTGGTGTGCATGTGTCACTATAGTATGCCTTTAGATCTTTAAGGAAGATACTCAGAAGGGAAATCGCCATGTCAAATGAAATTTCTAATTTTAGTTTTTCTTTCTTTCTTTTCTCTCTCTCACTCTCTCTCTCTCTCTCTCTCTCTCTCTCTCTCTCTTTTTGTTATGGCTAGCTCAGCCTGCCCTGGGGGTGGGGGTGGTGTAGCAAATGGTGGTGGGGATCAAATAGCGATCCCTGTGGCTGCCTAAGCTTGCCTAAGAAGGTGCTTTAGACCGCTGAGCTATCTCGTCAACCTTAATTTTAGTATATCAAGAAATTAAGAACTCTTTTTAGTCTGATCTTCAATCTATAGAAGTAACTTTTAGACAAAACACATGCTAAGCTTGATGAAGACACTCGAGTCTGAGAACATCCAGTAACATTACATGCAACATAGCCCACCCATCTCTGCTCTGTTCCCACATCATTCTGTCTAATATTAGGCTCCAAAATTTTTAATTGAGAAGAATTTCATATTTGCATTGTATTTGTATCTTATTTTGTACTGTGCAAAGTTATAAGTGGAGGACAGGTGAGATAGCTTGGCAGTCTAATGCACCTGCTTAGGCAAGCTTAGGCAACCATAGAGACTGCAGTTCGATCCCTGGCAACACTTGCTGGGCCAGCCTCACCCCCAGGGCAGACTAAGCCAGCATAACATAAATAAATAAAGTTAAAAAAAAAGATAAGGTTTTGTTATTAAAAAAAAATTACAAGTGGGACAAACACAACAAAAACATACAAAGAAATGATAGACTCTTCTATCTAGTTGGAGGAGTGTGCTATACAACTCTCAGCCTTTAATGTCTTTGTGTATCTCAGAGTAAGACTTTTTTTTCCTTCTAAAATGACTCTGGAAACCAAGTCTCAATCATTTACTGTGAATCTTGACTTGACAATGTTTCAGATGAACTGTCAGTTTTTCTTCATAATTAAAAAATGAAATAGTGCTCTTTTTAGCTACTTTTCTTCACTTTGCCACTAGAAATGTATGCAATTCACTACTCATAGATAGATTTATATTTCTTGGAAATAGTGGGTGTTGATGGGCAAGAAGATATAAGCCAACTAAATTAAATGGATTCTGCATATGAAATGCCTGCCTGCTTCTGGGTAGATTTTATTCCAACCATAAATACTTAATGGAAATTGGTGGTCTGTGGGTTTTGCTAGAGGGGAATAGTTCTCATTCTTATTGACTGTGAGAGCTCAGGTGGCTCTTGGGGGAGAAAAAAGAAATGGCTATAAGTGATTTATTTTCCCAACACAAATTTGTGGTCACACAGTCTAAATGATGACCTAAGGCAGCTTGGAGTATTCTACTGTGCCTTGATTTTATCTTGTGCAAAACAGATAGAAATGGTGTTCTCAAGTCCTATCAGCTTCCTCCAAGAAATAGTGAGCAGAAAGATGCAGCCACACAAAGATGCAGCTGCAAGGCATGGGTTTGCCCAAGAGACCTCCCGATATCTCCATAGCAACTGGTGAGGAGGAGGCAGAGTCAGATCAAGTGAGCTATAGGAACAAGCCTAACGCTAGGTCAGGCTGATTAGGAGTGTTGGGTGATCCCAGTGCCAGTTTCCTATGAGGCACAGTAATTGGATTTCTTTGAGGCTAATGCTAGGGTTCAGGAAGTCCAGGCAAAATCATGGTCATCTCAGTACTCTGGGAAGTTGAGGCAAGAAGAGGGCAGCAAACTTAAGCCCAGACTTAAATTAACAAGACCCTGAAATTTTCAGAAGATCTATAAAGGGTATTATCCTTGTCCTGGCTGATCATTTGTGTCAACTAGATAAGAACAGATACTACACTTGATCTTAGCCAAAAGGTCAAGAAGCAATACTTGTGTTAACTTGAGAAGTTGAAAACTTAACTAAATCTGCTCAGCAATTCCACTCTACAATGTGACTCACCACGTAAGGGATACAAAAGGGAACTGAAGAAGGATGGAATGTGCCATTTCCTCAGAGTAGTGGTGCTCTTCCTAGTCAGCCTGAATATTGCCTCCTGGCTTCTAGCGCAGGCTCTCTGGCCTCCGTCTTAGATCCCTAAGTCTTCTGGTGTGAACTCATTAGTCTTCTGTCCAGATCCTGATATTAATTTGCATGGAATACTGGAGCGAGCTCCAGATTTTGGACTGAATCATTCAGTCTCCAATGTGCAGATGATCTCCGCATGCTTTGTCATCTGACTCTGTGGCTGACTGTCATAGCCAGTCTTTTAATTTCTTATACATTTGTACATCTTGCATTGTGTGTATTCCCCTAGTAAATCCCTTACTGACAACATCCTATTTCTATTGGAGCAGGTCTTGTAAAGTTGAACTATGGTATCAGCAAGATATAATCTCAGCACCACCCTATTTTGTAGCAGAAAGTGGCTTTGAAGAGACTTTGCCTATAAATAGGTACGACTTTGGAATGTAGCTCTGTGTGACAACCTGCACTAAATGCTCAATGTATCCAGGAATGATTCTCTAGAAAAATGTTTGGCTGTATTAACGGCATTTCCAGCCATACAGTTTCCGTTCCACTAGCACCACTGATGGCACCGGAGATATTGCGTGTGTGTGTGTGTGTGTGTGTGTGTGTATGTCTCTCTCTCTCTCTCTCTGTGTGTGTGTGTGTGTGTCTGTTGTGTATGTGCGTGTAAGTATGTGCAATAGAGAAGGAAGTAACAGAGAGCTCAGTGGTGAAAAAGGCAAGATGGAGAACAGTGAAAAACAAATATGTAGAACATCCTACCTTCCAGCAAGAGAAGTTGGCAAAGACCAAGGGGATCTGTGCAGGTCATAAAGGAAGTAGGACTCAGGACAGCAGCAGTACCATGAAAGCCTGGTGTGACCAGTAGCTAAGGGAGAATATAGTGGATAGGGTGAAGAGGAACAGTCACATTGGTATAGTTATATCATAATTGCATCTAAAGTCACCTCATTTATTCATGGGTTATGACAGGCCTCCATGGATTAGTCCTTAGATGAGTTTATAGCTAATTGTGATGTTAACAGGTGGGGCCTGTCTGGAGGAGGTGGTTGCTGGGGTGTGGCCTGGAGAGCCTGTCTCCTTCTCCTCCTTTGATCTCTCTCTGCTTCCTCTTGTCCATGCCAGGGTCTGTTTCTCCTCTACCATATTGCCCTGCCCTAGAGTCTGCTGACTATAGACTAAACCCTCTGCAAACTCTAAGACAAATTACCCTCTCCTCCTTAAAGTTGTGGGAGTGGTATTACAGCTAGTCCTTATCTCCATGAGGCAGACAAGCAGGGACTCCAGAAGTCAGACTGGAACTGGCTGCCCTAGGAGGGAAATGAAGAATCATTCCTAAGGGATATTTTCTAGACTTTTCTACTAGCCTGTAGTCTCTTAAAAAAGTTCATTTAAATTTAGACTCAGCCAGGAATGCTGGCTTTCTCTTAACCCTTGCACTCTTGGAGGCTGAGGAAAAAGCATAAATTAGAGCTCAACCTGAGAAACCTAAAGACTTAGTGAGATGCTGTCTTAAAATGAATAAAATCTAAAAAGGACCAGGTATGTAGCTCATTGTGAAGGCTTTGGTATTAATTTCCAGTTTATGGGGGGAAACACTACTATCAAGTTTGATAATCAGGTTGTAAAGCAGATCTTCTTTTAATATAAGTTTTTATGTAAATGTAAAATATAACATATATTCTACTGACTTTGAGCTATAGGCTGATGCTACTATTAAAAAAGACACACGAAGCCTCTCAACTTTAAAAGCTCTAATAATTTGACATCAAGGTAAAGCTCTCAAAAGGAAAATCTATTTTTACCTGAATATGTTAATGCTCGGAATGAAGATCAAATGCAGAGTGTGTGCCTGTGCCAATCACACCAAACTCCTCACTCTTCAAACACATTAACGCTTGCTTGTCCCTCATGGTGTCTGAAGAGGAGGTAGTGCAAGGTAATGGAGAGCATGGCTGCTTTTCTTGCTCAATATCACTGTCTGGTCTGTCTGCTTTTGCTTTAGCTGCTGTGTTTGATGGTCCAGAAGCCCTCAGTCATGAACTGGGGTTCTGTGCGGGGTTGGCTCCTCATGAGAAGGTACACAGGCTTCAGGAAAAGCAGGTCAAGATGTCAGGTGAGCTCCACAGAGGTCTGGAATGCAGAGGGTAGAATTCGAGGAAGCCTTGTCCAGATGGGCACACAGGGCCATGACCAGTGCAATCAGCAAGACAAACATTTCTAGACCATGAGGCAGTGCGTGGCTCCTCTAAAGACAAGAGTCAAATTCAGGATTGGGTAGTCTTTCTGGTCAGAGCCTCTGGTTCTGGTGTAAAGTTTGTTATGGAGGAAAAAAAATCAGACAGAGGCACAAGAAAGGAACAACCACACGGTGCATGGGTGCAGACCTACCACAGTCTCGCCCTGGTTCTTGCTGAGAACCAAATCTAGCCATGTCTGCTGCATGTCTGCTGTCGAAGACTCAGAGGCAGGAGGATTATGATTGTAATTCCAGCCTGGGTGCACGTGATGAAATAAAACGAAAAAGGGGTGGCTTCTGAAGCTCAGTGTGAACACCTTGGGATCAATCCCCAGTACTGCAAAAAGATAAATAGGATCAGATGGGATGGACCAGGCTTCCTTGAGGCTGCAAAGGGTAGAGTCCTGCTGCTTTTTGTAAAGCCATCTGGCTGTCTTTCCTATTCTTCTGTTCCATTTTAGCAATGGGGATTTCTTCTGCTTTATTTTTGTGATTCACAGCTATACTAGAATTTCCTTTCTGGACAAACTGTTAACATTTTACATCATCCTCCTAGGCTCTTTGATCTTGATTCTGAGCATAGGTCTGGCTAAAAACCTCTCACAGTGTCCATTCCACTGCCTCAACAATCAACTGACTTGAAATTTCTTCTGCCAGATTAATTAGTCTGCTATCATTTAATCTCAGTCTGAGGCAAAGTGTCTGGCCATGAACAAAAGTATGCAGACATACTTTATGCTAGTAAAGCACATTACACATGTCTGAAGTTGAACAAAGAGTGCAGTCCTTTTTCCCAGCAGAAATGTCCAAAGGCTGGTCTTTGTTGGCAGGATTTCTACCAGTCTTCTTGTCTTCTGTGCTCTCACCAGAATCATCTATATAGAACAGTTGAAGGTGTTACAGGTCTACTCTTTCAGGAGACGTGTCCAAACCTTTCGAAACTCTTCCCATAAGCTATTCTCAAAGGTTCTGGAACCACATGGGTACAGTCACAGCAAGGACCCCTCTCCTGTAGGGCTAGTAATATCCCTTGGCTATCCCTTGATTACTTGATGTGCCCTCAATCTTCAAAGTGAGTGTATGGTGAAGGTTAAATAAAAAGAGGCCAGTGTAATGATTTCAGGGCTCCAGGAGGATCAACACCCTCTCACAGAATTAGAGATTCTCTCAGGGCTAAGACCAAGACTTTCTCTAGGTGACTCATATTTATTTAGTTATCAGAAGAAGGGAGAATACTCAAGAAGGGCAGGAACTGCTCAAGGACTTCTGCAAGTAAATCAATCCACCCAACATTGAGATGCCTGAGGCTAGTATTTGTCTAACTGAGATTAGATCCAGGTGGCCTTGGCTGTGACCATGTCTTATTTTTTGAGGTGCTCTGGCTTCATCCATCATTACAGGCCTCGGTATGGATCAGTAGCTCACAGAGGTTGACTTGCTATGAGGCTACTACTCTTTTCCAGACAGTCAGCCTAGGCTTTGGATAGACTCACAAGTAAACATTGGTTAATTCAATACAGGCTCCAGGCTGCTTCACAGTGGCCTCCATCATACTCCCACTACCAAATGTCTTAAGTATTCTATTCTCATTGCATTGGGACAAAATATCTAAAACCCAAAGGTAAATGAAGAGAGGTTTATTTAGCTCACAGTTTGTGAAAGGTTTTCAAGTCCATAATTGACTAACTCCAAAGCAGGGTGGCACATGCAGAGGAGCAGCAGTTCATGGTTGTGGAAAATAGCAAAAGCCACAGTAGAAGAGCAAGAGGAAAAGTGAAAATCAAACCTCTGTCTCCTCCTTTTTATGTTATCCAAACTGCTCAGATTAGGACACTGCCAATCCAATTAGAGGACTAATGCAGCAACCACCCAGCCTTAATCTCAGCACTCATAATCTCAGCATTACACTATGCCAGTCAGAAACTCTGGATTCAGCAACCTCTGAAAAACTTTGCCTTCCATGACTACATGAGGCTTTGGAAGGTCATCTAGCCATAAACCATAACATCAGGTTGTAGTAGGTGATGGAATGCAGCCTCCGAGAAACACTGGGAAACCACCCAGGGGATGTCAGGAGAGCATGATCAAGACCTTCTGCTGCAGACAGGTTCAGTCTTTGATTTGCAGAGCACTACATGCTCTGTACCAGCTTTGGGAAAAATGCAGACAATAAATAATCCAGAACATAATCCTACCCAGAGACAGCAAGTAATAGAGGAACCAGTCCTGGAAGTGTCATGTTTCTTGGGCTCTAAGGGCCTGAGGAGGAGCTTCACCTTGCCAGCTGCAGGACTAAGCAGTTTCAAGCTAGCATTCAAAGCTGAAAACACAATATTCATCCACCTAAAGCTGAAGATGTTCCTCATCCTACTTTTTTCAATCTTTTTTCTTTCTTTCTTTCTTTCTTTCTTTCTTTCTTTCTTTCTTTCTTTCTTTCATTTTATGTATTTGGTACAGGGTCTCGCTATATAGCTCGGACTCATAGTGATCCTCTCATTTCATCCTCTCCATCCCTGGGATTACAGGTGTAATCGGTGTTCCCAGGGTGGGCAGTCCTGGGGTGGGCGTGAGATCCCAGGGATCAAACCCAAGTCTTTGTACTTGCCTAGGCAGGCACTTAGACCACTGAGCTGTTTCTGCAGCCTGGATTTTAGTAACTTTAGAAATTACTTTTATTTTTGAAACTTCATGTATAAAGTCTGTTCATTCATTTCTCTAAGAGAAAAATCTTTTCTTGAAGATCAGTATTCTCTACGTATGTGTTAGAGCTGCAATCAAAAGCATCTGTAGCCTTGATTCCTCAAAAACATAAGAAGGGAGTTGTGTCAGAGACAAACTTGCCCATGGTTTCTTTGAATAATTCTAGACTTGTGACTTCTTGTTTTGGTTCTCATTTTTTTTTTTATGCTTATGGAAATCACTCAGAAAGGGTCTAAAAGCAATTATGCTCAGTGTAGGAGGTGTGATAAAAAATATGATGTGTGTTTGAATAAAATGTATATATGTAGATATAAATATATGTATATATATGAATATATAAATATATATAAAGACTTCCTAGATAGAAGATAGTCAGATAGAGATTAGATAGATAGATAGATAGATAGATAGATAGATAGACAGAGAATCTCCAGCATGTTGTCTGTCTTGATCATTCCCTGCAAGAAAGAGTTAATTATCATGAGACTGAACTGCTTCAGGGTGCAGGTGGGAGTGTGCTGGGCTTTGTTATATGCAGGCCTCTTCCCAAATCTGTCATGGTGATACAGTCCCCAAAACCTGGCCTCACTGGAAGTTCGTACACTAGAAACACAACAAAAACTACACAAACGGCTTTCTGTCTCTTCTGGGAGAGCTGCACTTAACATTTTCCAGTACCCCATGCTAAGACTGCACTGAGCCTACACCTGGCTGGGAGCTCACATCTGAGGGTGAGGTGCCAGAAGCAGAACCAACAGTCACAGACAAAGGAGGCAAAGGTCAGGCAGGGGCAGAGGTCAACAATGAGGGAAAGGTCAAGAGGGTGTGGAGATCAGGAGGGGGAGTGGAAAGGTGAGGTGGGAGGGAGGTGTGAAGAGGGAGGCTTCCTGGGCAAGCATGGTGGCCCTTGGAGTGCAGGGAACTGACACTGGCAGAGCAGTCCCAGGAGGACACTTTAAGGTTTATCCATGACACACTACAAGGTCACAGCAGACAACCAACTCCAGGACAGGTTCTAAACCAGGGTCCTGAGCACTGATGGAGTCCTCTGAGATTTCTGGTGATCCTGTCTTGGATTTGCAGGACAAAGAGCAAAGGCAAGTGAGACTCCACACACTCTCCCAACAGCCCAACAGCGGCCTTAGCCTGGGTGTCAAGCAGGAGGCAGACAGAGAACAGGAGACGGAGAGCCTGCGACCACAGCACTTCAGCTAAGGGAGAATGTTCTCCTACAGAGCTGAGGCTATGTTTCCTTAGGAACTTTTTCATCATCCACTTCTGTAGCATCTGAACAGCCCCAGGTGGCCAAGGTTTCACTCTGTTTTTATTTGATCTGCCACATTAAAGCTTTCTAAGTTCTATTTGTCTGAAACCAAAGGTGTTTTCCAAACCTCAGGAGACACTGCGTGTCTGGGGTGGGAAGACAGCAATGTGTAATGACATTTCAACAAAGTGGGCTGTGTGGTTGGTAAGAAGGCTGGTTTGATAGCATAGCCATGAATACAGTGGATCCCAAACTAGGGTGGGCCCAGACACTCCAGGACTGGGGCGAGACTGTTAAAACACAGCTTGCTCAGAGCAGAGCAGCTTTCAGGGGCTCTAATTCTTTAGCCAGGGATGGGGCCAGTTATTCACTTCTGCAAGTTGCCACACAGCTTTGATCTTGGCTATGGTCATACCCTCAGCATTACTATTTCAGTGCTACCCAATGGAAGCCCAGGAGCCCAGCAAGTACTTTCATAAGCTATTTTAGTTCAATTTATAAACACAAAAATATTCCATCTATTTTTATTCCCCCTTCCCACCACCACTGAAATGGGCACCATGTTGAAAGAAACTTTCAAAGAGGCACAGAGATGTGTGCCTGCCCTTCTCAGTAAGAATTCAATAAACACTCTCAAAGGAAATGCTGTATTTGGTGCAATAAACTATGCTCCAAGGATAATCAGAAGCCGACAACACCACAGACCTTTCATAAATTCTGACACACCAGCCAAGAGCCATTCCGTTTCCTTGACATCCTGAAGTTAGCAGTTTATAGCCTCACCATAATAAGATCATCTTGCTTTGGAGTCATTTGTGTTGTAATTGCTTTAAAATTTGAAA
>PVKN010012322.1:0-20862 GCA_004027915.1 Capromys pilorides
TCTGAGAAGTGTGTGTTCATCTCAGATGCCCATTTCTGGATTGGATCTTTGAATTTTGGGACCCTAATGATTTTTAGTTCTTTATAAATTCTAGATAAAAGACCTTTGTCTGAATACTTATTAGTTAAAATCGTTTCAAAATTTGTGGGTTGTCTTTTCACTCTGTTGGTAATTTCTTTTGACGTGAAAAAACTTCTTAGCCACAGGAGGTCCCAGTTGTTGATTCTTTCAACTGTTAAACATGCATTTTGATTTTTGTCCATGAATTCTTTGCCTATCCCAATGTCTTCAAGGTTTTCTCCCACTTTCTCTTCCAGGAGATTTAATGTTTCTCTTTTAATATTTAGATCTTTAATCCATTTTCATTTTAGTTTAGTGCATGGTGATAGACCTGGGTCAAGTTGTAGTTTTCGACATGTGGAGAGCCAGTTTTTCCAGTACCATCTGTTAAAGAGACTGTCTTTCTTCAAGTAAGCATGTTTGGCCCCTTTGTCGAAGATAAGGTAGCTGAATGTGTTTGTTTCTGCTTCTGCATCTTCCAGTCTATTCCACTGATCCTCAGGTCTATGTTTTTACCAATACCATGCTGATTTTATCACTGTAGCTTTGTAGTATAACTTTAGGTCAGGAATTGTAATGCCTCCCACCTTGTCTTTGTTGCCCAGGATTGTCTTTGCAATTCTAAGTCTTTTTTGGTTCCAGATAAAAGTTTAGGAATGATTTCACCAGATCTGTGAGGTAGGTTGATGGTATTTTGATAGGTTACTGCATTAAATCCATATAACAAGTTAGGGAGTATACCCATCTTCACAATGTTGGTTCTTCCTATCCAGGAGCAGGGAATGTCTTTCCATTTTCTGAAACCCTCTAGGATCTCTTTTTTCAGAGTACTGTAGTTTCATTGAAAAGGTCTTTTACTTCTTTAATTAGGTTAATTCCTAAGTATTTCATTTTCTTCAGTGCTATCATAAAAGGTATTCTTTAATTTCTCAGTGTGTTTGTTCTTTGTGTAGAGGAATGCTATTGACGTTTGTGTGTTGACTTTGTATCCTGCTATGCTACTGAATTTGTGTATTAATTCTAGTAGCTTCTTTGGTGGAGTGTTTTGAGTCTTCCAAGTAGATTATCATGTCATCTGCAAATAATGATAATTTAACTTCTTCACGTATTCTTCTTCCTTGTATTTCTCTCTCTAATAGCTGTAATCATTCCAACTATATTGAATAGAAGTGGTGATAGGGCACATCCTTGCCTTGTACCAGATCTGAGAGTAAAAGACTTCAGTTTTTCCCCATTTAGAATTATGTTAGCTGTTGGATTGTCATAGATGACCTTTATCAGATTGAGGTAGAGGCCCTCTATTCCAATTTTCTATAGGACTCTGAACATGAATAAGTGTTGGACTTTGTTAAAAGCCTTTTCTGTGTCAATTGAGACGGTCATGTGATTTTTGGCTTTGGCTCTACTGATATAATGTATCACATTTATAGATTTGCGTATACTGAACCATCCTTGCATCCCTGGGATGAATCCTACCTGGTCATGATGTATATAATCTTTTTGCTGATTTGCTGTATCCTATTGGTGAGGATTTTATTGAGGATTTTTCAACCAATGTTCATGAGAGAAATTGGCCTGTTGTTCTCTTTTTTAGTTGCATCTCTCTCTAGTTTTGGTATCAGTGTAATACTTGCCTCTAGGAATGATTTTGGGAGGACTACTTCCTCATCTTGAAATCTTTCAGCTTCCATGTACATATTATTTTCCATCCTTTCTTTTTCAGACTGTGTATGTCTCTACTATTGAGGTTGGTTTCTTCCAGGGAACAAAAAGTTGGGTATTATTATTTACACCATTCTGTGATTTTTTTAATTAGTTAAGAATACTTACAATCAAAATTAGTACAAAAAAGTGTATACTATTTACTGTTATTTTGTAGTTTTACGAATGATTGATTCTTTGGTAATTCTCAATAGCTTATCTGTTCTTCCTGTTCTGTATGTTTGATTCTTTTGTAATCTTGAATAATGGTGGCTTAGGGGTCATTAATTTTTTCATATGATCACCTGAGAACTCTTCATTTTTGCTGTGATTTGAAGGAATAGTTTTTGCAAGTTAGGCAGTTATTTTCTTTCAGGGCTGGAAATATATCATTCTATGCACTTTTGTCTTTTAGAGTTTCTACAGAAAAACATGAGCTTCCTTAAGAGTTTGCTTATCCATTTAAATTGTTGTTCCTCTTCTACAGGTTACAATATTCTTCTTCTGAATTCTGCACATTTTAACTATAATGTGATGTGAGGAGGTCCTTTCCTAGTCACCTCTGTTTGGAGTTATAAATGACTCTGTACCTGGATGTCTACATCTTTCCTAAAATTTGGGAAGTTTTCTGCTGTTGTTTCATTAAATAGATTTTTCTGTGCCATTCCTCTGAACATTGGCAGCCTATTCTGCTCCAAAAATCCCTGTTTTGTCTTTTAACTATGTTCTACAGTTTCTGAGCATAGGGTTCTTATTTTTTATTTATGTAGTATTTGACTATCATGTTCTAAAATTGGACCTTCTACTTTACTCGGGCTGTTGGTGAGCCTTTTCACTACTTTTTGACTTAATGCACTTTTTTAGTTTCAAGGTTAATATCTGGTTCCTCTGTAGATCTATCTTGGCCAGCCAAATAGCTCAGTGGACTATAGCACCTGTTTAGGCAGAGACCAGGGTTGATTCCCAGAGTGTCTTGCTGGCCCCAGCCCTGGGGCACAGACACTGAGACTGGGCGTGGTGCTGCACATCTGTAATCCCAACATTTGGGAGGCTGAAAACAGGAGGATCACTATGACTCTGAGCTACATAGCAAGATCCTGTAAATCCTATACTAAAAATACATTTTTAAAGAAATGTATTTCATAGCTCCTTCATATCTTGCATTCTTAATTCACTTACCTATTTGTGTCTTGTTTGAAGTCATTGTCATTAATTATTTTAGAAATCAGTTCTTTGTGCCTGCCTAGTGAGCACAAGGTCCAAAGTTCAATTCCCCATACAAAAAAGAATGAAATCAGCTTTTATTCTAACTTTTGCATTTTATCCACAGGAGAGTGAGACGGGGGATACTGCAGTTTAAACCAAGAGCTTTATATTGAGCTATATCCTCAAATCTTCTAATTTGAGGCAGGGCTCATTAAGATGCTAAATTACTCAGGCTGAGGACCAGGGAGATAGCTCAGTGGAATAAGTGCTTGCCTGGCAAGCACAAGGTCCTGAGTTCAATCCATGATACCAGGAAGAAAAAAAAAGAGAGAGAAATAAATTACCCAGGCTGGGCTCAAACTTGCAATCCTCCTGCCGTAAGTGTCCCTGGCTAGTGGGATAGCAGACCTGCACCACAGTGGCAGACTCTACTTAAGACATCTTTGCATTCAGTTATTGACAAGTTGAATTACCTTCAGAGGAGTCATATGGTCTTTGTCAGTGCTTCCATTTCTTGAGATTTATGTACTTCCTGAGATGGAGATCTCTTTTGCTTTTCCGTGACATTCTGCTAGTGTCCTGCCTTCTATTGAGGACTCAATCCCCAACCGCTCAAACTGTACTAACAACTACACAAAGACAAACCCAGATGGCAAAACAAATTAAATAGTTATACCACCATTAAAAGTAGAATACTAGCTCTACCACCACTAACAAAAAGAAAAGGTATGATAATGTAAAACAAAGTTAATGTAAACTAAAGACTAAAAAAAAATTAAAATTATCAATAGTACAGTAAAAACAGAGATGAGAAAAGAAAATGGAGTAAACTTTTTTTTAAGTAATAAGGTGAGACTGGGCTGCAGAGATAGCTCAGCAGTCTAAGCACCTGCCTACACAAGCACAGGACCTGCATCCGATCCCTGGTACCGCATGCCATGCCAGCCATTGAAACCAGACGTGGTGGTATATGCCTGTAATCCTAGCCCTGAATAGCAAGACCCTGTACCAAATAACTAAATCTTCTTTTAAAAAATCCAATTACACAATACAAAGTAAATAGAATGACGCACAATTAATAGGAAAGAAATTACAAATAAAAAACTGGAGGAAAGAGCTACAAGACCTCCAAAACTGAGTTCAAAATAGATCCCCCAGGCTGGTGGCCTAGTAGATGGCCCTCTCCCTTCCTCACCTGTTGGATGATCGCCGAGCAGTCCTTTCCTCATCTCAGGACGGCCCTGTCCAGATTCCACTTTCACTTCCGCACTGGACTCTTCCCTGCTTACCACGGGTAGGCCCTCCTCTCGCAGCTCGCCTTTCCCCGGATCACTTGGGTCCCCTTCGCCCACAGGGGCTGGGGGTGGCTCAGTAGACTCCTCCATGCTTGTCTTTTCATCTGTCTGTTGCTCTGTAATTACTGGTGGTACCGTCACCATCTGTGTCGTCACAACCGGTGTCACTTCCACCTTCTTGGCTTCAACAGGCCTTATGTTCTTTCTCCTTGATGCAGTGTTATTTACCGGGACCAGGAGAGGCTGTGGACCTGAAACCACAGCACACTACTATTTTTATGCAGGCATCCTTTTACCTGTCTCATTCACGACTATTACTATATACCTTCGGCAAAATTCAAAAAAATAATGTCAATTTAGGAAATTAATAAGTTTTGTGTATTAACTGGTATCTTGTCTTTTTTCCTATAATTCAGATTTTAGGAAATTATTCTTTTGTCTTTTGCATTCTCATTATGTGGAAATACTCTGAAATTTTTAAATTTACAAAGAATACCTCTAAGTATCCTTTAGCCAAAGTCTTTAGTAAAAAAAACTTTTCTCCTCATGTTAAAAAATAAAAAAGATTACCCTGATTCATTCACTAGCATTCTTATTTCCTTCATTATTTGCTCATAAATGTGAACGTGCGTGTATGTACACATGTGCAGTTTGCTCTTCAATCAAAAGTAGTACCTCACACAGGCCAGGGAGACAGCTCCGTGGCACAAGTGCCTGCCCGGCAAGTGCAAGGTCGTGAGTTCGAACCCCAGTCCCATGTGAGGTACTTTTTCAGAAAGAAAAAAAAAAAATACCTCACAAACATCAGTGCCTTTGAATCCTTAGCACTCGGGTTCCTAAAGTTACACAGTGCCTGCTTGCCTGCTATGTCCAAGCTCCTGGGATGAATCTCCAGTTCAGGAAAGGAATATAGATATATCCCGATGGGCATGGTGGCACACATCTATAGTCCCGTCTTGCTACAGAGGCTAACTAAAGTGCATCTCAAGATTCAGGCCAACAAGGGGAATTTAGCAAGGCTTTCTATGGAAGTGAGCCTGCTTACACCCAGGAAGCCTACAGCATGAGCCGCACCTCCAGTACCAAGAAAAGAGAGGGGACCGTGAAGTAGTAACATTAGATTTGTGTTACATTTTCTGGATGAGGATACTGTTTGTATGTTGTACCATTTTCAGTGTGTCACATCAAGGCATAGGGTGTCATCTGTCCCTCATTACTTTCATTACTAACATTAGTTTTGACAAACCAAGTCAAGATATTATCTAATTTCTTCAGTTTCCTTTTGTAATAAGCAGTCCTTGAGAGATACCCTTCAAACAATACATACGTCTTATGTAAAAATTTTATTTTTGTACATAACATCTTATTGGTTTTGGGAGCCATGGGTTAGCTCAATTGTTTAAGCATCTGCTCAGGCAAATGCAGTCAGGCACTGGGGGCGGGGGGGGGTTCAAGCCCCAGCTCCACAAGCCTTACCCAAGGCGCCCTTAAGGCAGCCTGAGCCAGCCAAAAAACATCCTTCTTTCAGGTCCAATCTCTACCATGTTATTGCAAAGGATGGATTTCCTAACCAGGCATAGTGATGCACCCCTGTAATCCCAGCACATGCGAGGCTGAGGCAAGACAGTCAGCTGAGCTACATAGTGAGTTCACAATGAGTCTGACCATGGCAAGACCCTGTCTCAAAAGAACAAACAAAAGTGATTTTCCAACACCAGCATTCCCTGTCCACTCACCAGTCACCCACTGGCATTCTGTAACAGCTCCCTTCACTGCTGGTATAGAATCCCTACTCCTGTACTATCTTTGGTACTCATCACATTGTCCTGCACTTGACCAGTGGTAAAGTTCTCCTACTGGTACCTATATTTTCCGCAACACCCCAACTTTTAGTCTCCTTGAGGCTTGGACTTCATGGTACAGTAAACAGGAAGGTAACGAGCTCATCTTGTACCTATCCTGATCCAGCCCCGGAATCCACCTTTACTCCAAAGAACCCTGTTGCACACAGTTCCTACACCACACCCAGTAGCATATGGTTAGCCAACACCTCCTGCACTAGACAAACTCCAGCGGCAGAGCAAAGGGAAGGTTTATGCTTTCTCTTTCAGCCTGCCTTTCACAAAAATAACAGGCACCACTCAACTAGGGGCAACTGCTTCAGAAGAATAGTAAGACTAACCGAGTGCGGTGACCCAAATCCGAAATCCCAAACTTCAGAAGCCGAGGCATGAGGATTGTCTCAAATTTAAGGCTAACCTCAGGGACACCCTCAAGTATACAGCAAGACACCACACCAAAAAAATAAAAGCAAACTGAAAAGGAAAATAATACCAAGAGTAGGGAGCTAGGTAGGCATCATTGGTGCACCCTAAGCTAACTTGGTTCACACGCTGAGTTCCTGGGCATCCTGATCCACACCACAGGACCCTCTCTCAAAAAACAGATTCAGGGGCCAGCGAGATGGCTCAGTGGTCTAGAGCGCCTGCTTGGGCAGCCACAAGGACTGCGGTTTGATCCCCGGCACCACATGCTGTGCCAGCCCCACTCCCAAGGCAAGCTGAGCCAGCCAGAACACAAATAAATAAATAAATGAGATTTAAAACAATAAAATAAACTTTAAAAAAAAAAAAAAAACAGATTCAAGGGCCAGCCTGATAGCTCAGCAGACTAAAGAGCCAATTCAGGCAGAGCAGAACGCAGAAACCTGGGTTCCATCCGGTGACCTCTGCTGACCCCACCCCCAGAGCACACTGGGTGTGGTGGCGCACGCCTGTAATGCCAGCACTTGGAAAGCTGAAAACAGGAGAATCACCATGAGTCTGACCTACACAGTGAGACCCTGTAGACCCTGTCCTAGATACAGAGGGGGGAAAAAAAGACTCAAAAAGAAATCTAGGCCAGATGCACCCTATACTCCTACACAGCAAGACCCTGTCTAAAACAATTAATTAAATAATTCAGAATATTAACCATGGGCCGGCGAGATGGTTCAGCAGTCTAAAGCACCTGCTTAGGAAAACTTAGGAACTGGAAGGACCGAGGTTCAATCCCCAGCACAACATGCTTTGCCAGCCCCAGGGCAGGCTGAGCCAGCCATAATACAAAAATAAATAAAATAAATTAAAAAAAAAAAAAAAGAAAACAGTATTAACCACTTATCACTCCAATTTTTTTAATTCGGAGTGATTAAAAAATTGTACAATTTTTGCTACAAAACACCAATTTTATCAAACTGACTTAATACAAGAATTGACGGGTTTGCCAGGTGTGACAACACAAATCTGTAATCCCAGCACTAGCAGAGGTGAGGCAGGAGCCTCGTTGTGAGTGTGAGGCCAGAACAGGCTACAAAGTCAGCTCAAGGACAGCCTAAACTATACAGCAAGTGCCCGTCTCAAAAAAGATAAAGAGGGGCCGGCGAGATGGTTCAGTGGTCTGAAGCGCCTGCTTAGGAAAGCTCAGGCAACTGCAGGGACTGCGGTTCGATCCCCGGCACCACATGCTGCGCCAGCCCGACCACCAGGGCAGGCTGAGCCAGCCACAAAATAAAGAAAGAAACAAACAAACAAAAACAAGTAAACAAATAAATAAATAAAATTAAAAAAAAAAGATAAAGAAAAAGAAAGAAAAGAAAAAAATCTTGAAGTCATAGGCAGAGAGTTCATGAACAAAAACCAAATTGTACAGGAAACACTTCAAATAATCAGCAACTGGGATCTCATCTTACTGAGAAGTTTCAGCAGCACAACAGAAGAATTCACCAAGAGTGAAAAGGCAACCCAAAAATTTGGAAAAACTCTTAACCAACAATCAAGACTTCTATCTAGAACATATACAGAACTTAAAAAAAAAAAGGTCCCCAAAATTCAAAGACCCAACCCAAAAATGGGTATCTGAAATGAATACACACTTCTCCAAGGAAAAAATATATATGGCAAATACATTTAAAAAACTTTTCTATCGCACTGGTTGTTCAAGAAATGCAAATTAGGGGCTGGGGAGATAACTCTGTGGCATAAGTGCGAGCCCGGCAAGTGCAAGGTTGTGAGTTCGAACCCTGGTCCCGCAAAAAAAAAAAAAAAAAAAAAACGCAAACTAAAACATTGAGATACCATCTAACCCCAAAAAGAATGGCTATCATAAAAAAAAATCAATAGCATGCTAGAGAGCTGGTGGGGAAATAGGAATCTTCCACTGTTGGTGGGAATGTAGACTGGTGCAACCACTATGGAAATCAGTGTGGAGATTACTCAAAAAAAAAAAAAAAAAAAAAAAAAAAAAAAAAAAAAAAAAAAAAAAAAAAAACTGGGACTAGAAATCCCATTCAATCCGGCTATTCTCCTGGATATTTTTCCAAAACAACTGAAAATATCATGCCATAGTGACATATGTGCATCCATGCTTATAGCAGCATCTTGGAAACAACCAAAATGCCTACCTAAGAAATGGATTAAAGAGATGCGGTACTTTTACACAATCAAGTATTACAAGAAGGTAACAAGCTCATCTTGTACCTTTCCTGATCCAACCCTGTAATCCACCTTTATGTCAAAGAACCCTGTTGAGCTCTATTCCTAAACCACACCAAATACATATGGTTAGCCAACAGCTATTACTCAGCTTCCAAGAAAGACAAACTTGAGGCCTTTACAGGTAAATGGATGCAACTGGAGGCTATACTCATAAGTAAAGTAAATCAGACCCACACAGAAGGGATAAAATTTAAAAGGTATGATAGGGGCCAGGGAGATAGCTCCATGGCACAAGTGCCTGCCCGGCAAGTGCAAGGTCATGAGTTTGAACCCCGGTCCCACCAAGAAACATAGAAGTAAAAATAAAAAAATAAAAGATATACTAGATATAATAAAACAGAAAGAAACTGAACATGAATGAACAGTGAAGAGGAGGGAAAGGAGAAGATAGAAATGGGGTGGGAATCAGGCAAGTATATACATAAAGGATAAATGAAATGCTTATATTACTAATTCCAGTTTTTTTTTAAAATAGCAGTTCATGCTTAAAATTTTCACTTTAACAATGCATTATTATCTATAACCTGAGAAACGACATCAAAGTCAGCAGTGTGCAATACAAAATCCACAGTTGAATACCTTTCATCTCTTATAAATGTATACTATTTATAATATCAATTATGATTATACTCTCTTTAAGATGATTTTTTAAAGTAAAAAAAAGAAAAAAGAAAGATTAAAAGGGTTAATGTTCAAGTATTTGTCTAATCTTGCATTCTTGTATCTGTTAATCTGAGCAACAGGTTTGATGATAAAAATATGTATGTAGTACAGGGGCTGGCAAGATGGCTCAGCAGTCTAAAGCACTTGCTTAGGCAAGCTTGGGCAACCACAGGGACAGCAGTTCAATCCCCAGGACCACATGCTGCACCAGCCCTACCCACAGGGCAGGTAGAACGAGCCATTATATACGTGTGTGTGTGTGTGTATGTGTGTGTGTGTAGTATAATAACCATTGTAATTTAGTACTCTTGTTTTGAAAATCTGTACCATGTTGTTACTGTTTCTCTTCGTTTTTTGCTATTTTAGCTTTTTGTTTTGTATTCACTATTTAAAATAAAACCAAATTAAAGCATCTGCCCAAATGATGCTCAGCATAGTCAACACGGGGGCAACCCACTTGGGTCCCCCTTCTGTCCCTCTCTAGACAGGAGCTTTCTTTCCCCATATTCTGCTCTTAAAAAAAAAAAAAGGATAGCCCGTATGTAAACAAACATGCTGCCCAAGTGACACTCAGGGTAAACTGCTAAGTGGTTAACACTCTATTGAAAGTATAAGCAGCAGAATCAAGAAGGGGATAAAATCCCAGAAATACAAGACAGGGCTGCAGTTGGTGATCTACCAATGACAGATTCCTTGAAAATGTAAAGAACCAGGAGAAAATCCACAAAGCTGTTAGATGATGCAAAGAAGACTAATCTAATCTAAGATAAACCGGAATGAATGACAAGTCAGAATATAGCCCAAAGGGCAAATACAACCTATTCACAGAATTAACAGCAGAACATTTCGCAAGCATGGAAAAGAATCTGACCTGCAGTTAAGTGAAGCATAGAAAACCACAAATATAAAATATGTAATACAACCATTGTTAAAATTTTTCTTGTTTGAAAATCCTGTACTGTATGTACTCTTGCTTGTTACTGTTTTCCTATCTTTGTTTCTGCTATTTTTACTCTTTAAAATAAAAACTAATAAAATAAAGTGATTTGACTTTTGAAAGAAAAACAAAACAAAACCACAATTATTCATGATCAAAAAGGACTATACCAAGACATAGCACTCAGGTTTCCACAAATTCAACACAAGCAGAGAATTTTAAAATCTGTTAGACAAAAGAAATCAGTGGCTGGGGATATAGCTCAGTGGTTTAAGCGCCTGCCTGGCAAGCACAAGATCCTGAGGTCAATCCCCAGCGAGGCTGAAAGCTGGAGGATCACCATGAGCCTGAGCCGTGTAGTGAAACCCTGTAACAAATAAATACATATATGCATGCATGCATACATACACAGAAAATACTACTAAAACTCATAGGCATTCAGAAGAAAACCAGAATAACAAAAGCATTCCAGCTACCAAGGGCAAGAACAGGACATCATAATCTCAGACTTAAGATATACTACAATCCTACAGTGATGAGAACAGTATGGGGTAAATTACAAAAGGCATCTCAGCATCAATGGGGCAAATCAAAAGATGCAGAAGTAACTCCAGGCACACTCAGCCACCTTATCTGTGACAGAGGGGCCACCTGTGCTGAAGGAAAAGATAGGCTCGTTAGCAAACAGTGCTGGGAAAACTAGACGCCCAAGATTAACCTGGACCCACATCTCTCATCATGCACTAAACTAAAATTCAAACAGGCCAAAGAGCTAATTACAGGAATAAATACACTTAATCTGCCTGAAGACACAATAGTTAAAACTCTTAAGATACACTAAGAAAAACTTTATGAACAAAACCCAGAAAGCACAAGAAATATCACAATTAACAAATGGCATTACATCAAATTGAAGAGTTTCTGTGAATCAAATTATAACCAACAGAATGAAGAGACATCACATACCTGTAAATATACTAAAAATATGTAATCTTTAAAACTATATACTTAAAGGCTGCCCAGATAGTTCAGCAGATTAAAGCATCTGCTTAGGCTGATGCAGGGGCCTGGAGTTCAATCCCCAGCCTGGAGTGCAGCCCCACCCCGGGGGAACCCTGAGACAGTCCATGAGACTGGGCATGGTGGTGCATGCCTGTGATCCCAGCACTTGGGAGGCTGAAAAACAGGAGAATCATTATGAGTCCAACGTGTGTAGTGAGACCCTGTAGACCCTGTACTAAATACATAAAGAAAAAAGAGATTTCAATGAAAATTATGCATTTAAACAGATGAATTTTATGTCATGTGTGCTGTATTTCAAAGCTATTAAAAAATGATAAAGAGAGGCTGAGGTGGGAAGATTACAAAGAGTTGAGGACAGCTTGGATGACATAGGAAGATCCTTCCTCAAAAGAAGATTTTTAAAAGGCTGTGGAAGCATTTCAGTGCTTCCACATGGGTTCTCTTCCAGGTACCAATTTTTTTTTTAAAGTGAGGTTCTTGCTATATACTGTACTCAAACTCACACAGATCCTCCTACCTCAGCCTTTGGAGTCCTGGGATTACACGAAAGCACCACAATGCCCACATTCACTTACCAAAGTCATGAGAAAGTTTTTTATAGAAAAGTAATAAAAAAGAGGGGTAGAGAATGTGGGTTAGTGCTCCACACATGCACAGCCTGTGGGTTTGTTTTCTTACAATACACACACACACACACACACACACACACACACACACACGGGAGTAAAAAGTAAAACAAAGTTCTTTAAATTGAAAGGAAATGACCTCAGGTATCTAAACCATGTAAAGAAATAGAAAATGTCGGGAAAGGTGATCAAGTAGATCATGACAAAAGGCAATACAAATATCTATTTTTCTTCTTTCCTTCGAATTAAAAACATGGTAAAATATAGTAATATAAAAATGAGACAAGCCTCATTGATAACCCAAGAAGCAGAAAAAAAGAGACAGAAACCAGAGAGGGCTGCTGTCTGTTGTAGGTCCCACAAAGCTGGGATTTACAACTGCAAATAGCAGCTTCTCTTGCTGGCGCCCTGTTTATTGACCTCTTGCTTGGGATGTTAATGGTCGTCTCCTCCCCTGCTCGTTTTTTATGTTAGCATCTGTGTGAACCTAGTGTTAGGTAAATAGAAGATGCAGTGATTTGTAATCTGTATTCGCCAAAGTAGTTTTGCACATTCCTTAGTCTGCTTTTAGCCCTCAGTAAAGGTGAGCTATTTCTGGAGCTCCGGGCTCACTTGGAGAGAGATAAATCTCAGTGAGACCTCTGAAGTGAAATTCATTGGGTCTTCTCGTTTCTTTCAGCATCGACTCACAACATACAACAATAAAATAATGATAAACGTGCATGGTTGGGTTCTTAATATGTGACACAGATGACAAGAGCAGTGCAAACGTAGACGTTGAAACATAAAGGACATGCCCCACACAGCTTCTGTCCTGGTTTATACCATGCTGTTTTCATCACTGTAGCTTTGTAGCATAATTCAGTCTGAAAGTGTGATACCCTTTCCCATACCCTATCTTGCCCAGTTAGTAAGAATGCTTTTGCTATTCTAAATCTCTTCTGCTTCCCTCTGATGTCAGGAGCCCACACGAAGGGGACAGTGCTACAAAAAATCAATTTGCAGTTTAATAAAGATGCCTCCATCCTGACCTAAAGCTATACCACAGAGTTACCATGATAAAATCAGCATAGTATTGGCAAAAAAATAGACCTGAGGATCAGTGGAATAGATTAGAATATGCAGAAGCAAATACAAACACACTCAGCCAACTTATCTCCGACAAAGGGGCCAAACAAGCTTACTGGAAGAAAGATAGCCTCTTTCATAAATGGTGCTGGAAAAACTAGCTCTCTATATGTCGAAAACTAAACCTTCACCCAAGTCTATCACCATGCACTAAACTAAAGTCAAAATGGATTAAAGATCTAAATATCCAAAGAGAAACACTAAATCTCCTGAAAGAGAAAGTGGGAGAAAACCTGGAAGACATCGGGGTAGGCAAAAAGTTCATGGACAAAAATCAAAATGCACATTTAACGCTTGAAAGGATCAACAAATAGGACCTTCTCTGGCTGAGAAGTTTTCTCACGTCAAAAAAAATTACCAACAGAGTGAAAAGACAACCCACAAATTTTGAAACGATTTTAACTAATAAGTATTCAGACAAAGGTCTTCTATCTAGAATTTATAAAGAACTAAAAATCATTAGGGTCCCAAAATTCAAAGATCCAATCCAGAAATGGGCATCTGAGATGAACACACACTTCTCACAGAAACAAATTCAACAAGCCTATAAATATATGAAGAAATGCTCCACATCGCTAGCTATTCATGAAATGCAAATCAAAACAACACTTAGCTACCATCTCACCCCAGAAAGAATGGCTACTATAAAGAAATCAACCAACAACAAGTGTTAGAGAGGCTGTGGGGAAAAAGGAATCCTTCTCCACTGCTGGTGGGAATACAGATTGGTGCAACCATTATGGAAAGCAGTGCGGAGACTCCTTAAAAAACTAGAACTAGAAATCCCATTCAATCCAGCTATTCTCCCTTACTGAGAATTTTTCCAGAAGAACTGAAAACATCATACCATAGTGGTATTTGTGCACCTATGTTCATAGCAGCACAATTTGTGATAGCCAAATCTTGGAAACAACCAAAATGCCCATCATTTGAAGAAAGGTTGAAAAAGATGTGGTATTTTCACAAAATGGAATATTACTCAGCTATACGGAATGATAGACTAGAAGACTTCATTTATAAATGGATGTATCTTGAACATATACTCATTAGTGAAATAAACCAGACCAACATATGCCAATAGCGTATAGTCTCCCTAACATAAGGACTCAAAAGAATAAAATAAATAAATACATAAATAAATTTTGGGTGGTGCCAGGAATCAATCTCAGGACCTTGCATTTTCTGCATCCCCAATCTCTATAAATTTTGTTGTTATTTTTTTTTTTAGAAGAGTGACTTAAATACAAAATGTATTTGGAAGAGTTAAAAAAAAAACTAAGGTTTATTGTAAGTGTTAATGTTTAATTGTTTGACTAATCTTACATATCTATATCAATCTAAACAGATTTAAGGACGAAAATATGCAATACAACCATTGTTAAATTTTTCTTGTTTTGAAAATCCTGTACTATATGTATTCTTGCTTGTTACTGTTTTCCTATCTTTGTTTCTGCTGTTTTTACTCTTTAAAATAAAAAGTAAATTAATAAAAATAAAAAAGATACCTCCATAAGGGGCTGGGGAGATACCTCCATGGCACAAGTGCCTGCCTGGCAAGTGCAAGGTCGTGAGTTCAAACCCAGTCCCGGAAAAAAAGAAAAAAAGATGTCTCCATATATACATGTTTTTTTCTTTTCCCCTTAACTGCTTAAAAAAAAGTACCATTGTGTAATGCAATGATTAACAACTTATTACTAAGTTTACAATGCGTAAATATGACTGATACTACTACAAATATCACAACAGAATTTCTGTATTCAGGGGCTGGGAAGATAGCTCCGTAGCACAAGTGCCTGCCCGGCAAGTGCAAGGTCATGAGTTTGAACCCCGGTCCCCCCCTCCCCCTCCCCCCAAAAAAAGAATTTCTGTATTCACTGGAGTTAATTTAGCATTAAACTAAACTGTTTTATAAACTGTAATTCCTAGATATTCAACACTAAAAATGTAATCTTTTTTGAGACGGTGTCTTCCAGAAGCAAAACATACCCTAACCTAAAAGACACGGTGAGGACAGTTCTAAAAATGAAATCTGTAACTGAATACTTGCAGAAAATGGACAGCTGAGAACAATGATGAACACCTATAATCCTCCCAGCACTCAGGAGGCTGAGGCAGGACGACTGCTGGGAGTACAAGGCCAGCCTGAACAGCACAGCGAGACCCTATTTCAAAAACTAAGCCAATAAGAAAAAGAACAGCGCAAGGGGGTCAATGAATCAGACAGCTGGTCCTCTCAAGGGATGGGAAAGGGATCTGGGTAGGAGAGGAAATGGGAAAAAGGGGGAGGAGAAAGGAAAGTGCGACGCTGGAGCAGGATGGGACGCGTGCATGCACCAGTTCTCAGAGCCTTCCCATGTCTGTCACTAACACGCACTTGTAAAAAACAGATGAAAAAAGACGAGGCCTTACTCTGTTGTGCTGCTTCAACTAGCCAAGCCCTCCAGAGCCCAAGGGGCACTCCTAACTCCATTTCCACATATACTGCATACGAATACACACTACCATTACTGGGTAGTTCAAAACTGGTTGGTTGGTTGGTTGGCTGGTTGAGACACAATCTCACTATGTAGTCCAGACTGGCCTTGACCTGAATAGGTAGCCCAAACTAGCCTCACACTTTGTGGCCATCCTCCTGCCTCCGCCTCCACAGTGCTAGGATTACAGGCATGCACTGTCACGCCAAATTTAGTTTTTGTATTTTCTTTTCAGATCTTTTTGAGATGGAATCTCACCATGTAGTTGAGGCTGGCCTTGAACTCACTTTGTTGCCCATGCTGGCCTTGAGCTCACAGCTATCCTCCACCCTCAGGCTCCCCAGGTGCTGGGAATACTGGTGTGCGCCACCAAGCCTGGCTTTCACACCCAACTTGGAATGTAATTTCTTTAAAAAAGCAACAAATGGAGGATGATTTTGTAACTCAGGAACACCATATGAGCTCAGCATGGCTGAGACCCAGAATTCAACCTTTACCATAAAAATTTTTTTTAAAAACGTTTTAAACACTGGAGAGGTAAGCAGCATAAGAGCCTGCCTAGCAACTGCAAGGCCCTGAGTTCAATCCCTGGTACTAAAAAAGAAAATGAAATAAAATAAAATTTTAAAACACAACAAAAATTATTAAAAAGGTATACTAAATAAAACACACCAATCTACACCAAAAAAAAAAAAAAAAAGGGCAAGCAGTAAAAGAACAGAAACTACAATCACATGACAGGCTGGTGATACAGTTCAATGGTGGAGCACTTGCCTAGCATGTGCAAGGGCCAGGGTTCAACTCCAGGATGGGGAAGGGGGGAGAGACACACATTCACAATACATTGAAAAAAGCAAAAAGACAGGTAAATTAGCTACATCAATAATATATTAGCTGTGACTGGATTTAAACACCAATCATATTCCAGAAATTGTCAGGCTGGATTAAAGAATCCAATTTTGTATCATACTTGTACATAAAAAGCAAACTTTATATTCAAAGGTACAAAGATACTGAACCCAAAAAGGGAGAAGTAGTACCATTTAAACAGTAACCAAAAGAGAGGGGTGACAACACTATATGTGACCAAGAGACCACAGGACAAAGAAATACTACTTGGGGCGAAGTAGAATTACCATTATGCAGGACGTAACGGTAAAAGGCCAGGGTGTTCAAAGGTAGGACAATAGGGAACATACACATACTTAACCAAGCACAAAATACAGACAGCAAAACCATATGGCAAAGCAAAACTGAAGGAAAAAACACAGTTCAACAGAATACTGGTTACTTCAATAATTTACTCACAAGAAGAAAAAATAGATAACCAAAGCCTTCAACAATCCATCACCCAGTTGACCTGCCACCAGTAGAATAATCCATACAAAATTAGCATGATACACTTCTTTCTGAGCATTTATACATCATTTTTCCAGATAAACAATATTGAGCCATAAGACAATTCTCAATAATTTGAAAAGGTAAAACAGCAAAGTCATGTTCTCCAAATATCACCAAAAGACATCAGAAATCCACAACACATGATCACTAATATCAAATAAACTTTTCTGCAAGTATTTGAAAATTAATAATACACTCCTAAATAACTTCTAGGTCAACAAAGAAATCCTGGAAATTTGAAAATATTCTAATCTGAATGACAGTTAAAAGCTCAAAATAGCAATGAATAAAAAATAAAATTTTAAAAAAAGTTCAAAATAGGGCCGGCCAGATAGCTCAGCAGATTAAAGCACCTGCTTAGGCAAATGCTGGGACCAGGGTTCAATCCCCTGTGTGCAGAGCCAGCCCCGCCCCTTAGGTGTGCAGTGATGGCAACTGAGACCGGGCGTGGTGGCGCTCACCTATAATCCCAGCACTTGGGAGGCTGAAAACAGGAGAATCACTGAGTCTCATGTGCATAGTGAGACCCTGGAGATCCTGTACTAAGTACATAAAAAGGGGTCCAGTGAGAGAGCTCAGCAGTCTAAAGCACCTGCTTAGGCAAGCTTAGGCAAATGCGCAGTGACCAAAGTTCATGGGTGGGCTGAGCCAGCAATTAATTAGTTAATTAATTAACTGATGAATTTTTTAAAGCTCAAAATATCAAAATTTATGCAGTATAACCAAAACAGTTATGGAAGCACAATTGTAGATTTTCTTTGATTGTGATCTTTTTTGTTTTCTGCTTTTGTAAGAGTCTTTTTTGTGTGTTTTTTTGCTTTGTTAGTACCAGGGATCAAACTTGGGACACTGTGCTTGCCAGGCGGCCTCCCCAGCCCCGTGAGACAGTCTTGCTGGCCTTCACCTCCCAGCCCCAGGATCCCAGCAGGCCCCACACCCAGCCCACATGCTTACAATTCTACGCCTGTATTTGACAAGGCTTCGGAGCAGTTGGTCCATCCCGGCTGCTTCAGCGCTATGATTGGGTCTGGTCCCAGCTACAGGCCAGAAGCCAGCCTGAATTTCAGGGTAAATAAAAATAATAAAGCTTGGGGGGCTGGGGCTCAGGGTGGCTAAGTCGAGGGGTTCAATCTGAAGCACTCCAAGGGGGTGAGGGTGGGCACCAAAAGCGCAAAGTAGAAGCAAAGAGACCCTGGCACAGCAGCACACGCCTGGAATCCAGCTACTCAGGAGTCTGAGGCGGGAGCAGTGCAAATTCAAGGCCACCTTAGGCAACAGAGGAGGAACGTGGATCTGAAGTAAAAACCTAAGGCTAGGGATGAACCTGCACGGCTAAGTAGCCCTGCTTTTTTAATCCCTGGTAACTGTGCATGCGCGCACGCGCGCAACACACACACACACACACACACACACACACACAGAAAACAGACTACCCTGGGGTACAGCAGCATGAGGAAGAGGGCGAGGGAAGGAGGTCCTCTGGACTCAATCAAGAACCCGAAGTGACAACTGAGGCCCGTGGGGAGAGCGGAGAGAAAAATGTCAACAAGGGAGGAGCCGGTGGGTGGAAACGTCTACCAGAGCCAGGCAGGGCTCGCCGCGTGGGCGCAGGAGGTCCGACGGTCACCGCGGGGGAGCCAGCAGGCCTCCACCCAGAAGCAGCGGCAGAAGCGGGCAGCGGCAGTGGTCAGCCGTCCGGGCTTGGGGATCCAGCATCCCTGCGAAGGGGAGCTGGGCGGCGCGACCTGCGGGGAGGGGGCAACGGACGCCGAACTCAGAACCGAACTCAGAGCCGCTGGCGGTGCACGTGGCAGCTGCCAACGGCTCAGTGCCACGGAAGGCGGGCGGGGCAGCGGCAGGACGAACGCGCCTGGTCCCAGCTACGAGGCCAGAAACACGCCTGAAATTCGGGGAGAGTGAAGATACAGGGTTGCTGGGGTCACCCACTACCCTGCCACGCGGGGCTGTGGGCCTGCTGGCGAAAGCCAACAAGGCTCTGGATTCTCGTCTCCACACACAAGGTCTTACCCGTGACAGCAGATCTTGAAACGGCCTTTTTTCCCTCCCACTCTCGTTTTCTTGTTTGGTTTATTATTCTCCATTGTTCCATCTTTCTCCTTATATGCACATGAACATAGTTTCTAGTTTCTCCACGGTTGTTCTGTTCTGATCTTTCATTCATTCATTTATTCATTCATTCGTTTAGTAAATAAGTACTTGGTACAGGGCTTCACTACACACCTCAGACTCGTAGTTATCCCCCTAGTTTCAGCCTCCCCAGTGCTGGGATTACAGGCATGGGCCACCACAGCGCATCTTGGCTGCCTGCCCACTGCGCCCAGGGGCAGGGCTCGTGTGGCATGTGGTGCAGGCCACTGAACATCTGTCCCTGCACTTGCCTAAGCAGGTACTTAGTCTGCTGCACTATCTCACCGGCCTCCACTTACCTCTTGCTTCTGTCTTGCCCTCGTGTTTTTTGCAGCAGTTTCACAAAGGTTATGTGATCCCCTTTGCCCTGCAGACTTAGGTTAATCCTTTCTGCTTCTTCATTTCCCTACGTTTCTCCTAGTCCCTTTTTATTTTTCTGCCTTGAGTGTAAAACTGGCAAACTGAGGACTTGTTTGCTACATACAGTCATCCAGTTTATTTTGGATTTTGTTCGATTGATTGCTATGGGGAAAACTAAGCCAACAGGGAATGGGAAGGAAAGTAATCACCAAAGTCTGAGGCACTGATTCCACTGTTTGTCTTTTTTATACAAAAGTTTATAGGGGCTGGGGAGATAGCTCAGTAGAATAGGCGCTTGCCAGGCAAGCTCAAGGACCTGAGTTCAATCCCTGGTCCCGCAATAAATAAATAACTTTTTAAAAAAGTTTATAACTTTTGGTAAACAGAAGCTACGAAAAAGCAAATAAGCTTTAATTGAAGGCCATAGTACAGTGGGTATCTTCAAGTGACTATTTTTGTATAAAGCAAAGTTGTTTGTATTTATAAACCTTTTAACTTGATAATATGTCATGATTTAGTTGAGTTCATTGGCAGAGAACACAGTGGCTGCTGCTTTATTGAACAAGATGGCTGCATAAGGATAAGGACTTCTGCATTAATACGACAACAGATTCCAGTTGGAATCCAATTAAAGGTGGACAATTAATAGTTACTTCAGTTGGTAATTTTCTAGGCTATTGGAAGCTATTGATATTGCCAACTGTACATCTGGTATACCAAATCTCAGATGGCCTTGAGGTCACTGAAAATGCCACAGACCAGAGGCAAAGAACTAGGGGCTGGGCTGTGCTAAGCAGGCAGGAACATACTCAAAACTCAGAAACCAGCGGCGCCTATAAGACACTTCCAAGAGGTAGTCGTTTCCTAAAGGTTCTACATGCTAGCAGTAAGGAGACTCACCACAGGCAATTTAGAAGTATCAACTGAGGAATTCAATAAAAAGAAGTCAAGGGCATGGGAAGACATCTACACAAGAGAAAACCACAGACATGCAGTTCACTGAACACAAATGCAGGGGAGAATAATGTGGGACATTCCAAAGCCATCCACCTGGGCTCTCCATAAAGTGGTAACAAGTCAACTGAATAAGGCTCTAGGGCCGGCAAGATGGTTCAGTGGTCTAAAGCGCCTGCTTAAGGAAAGCTCAGGCAACTGCAGGGACTGTGGTTCGATCCCTGGCGCCACATGCTGCGCCAGCCCCACCACCAGGGCAGGCTGGGCCAGCCACAAAATAAATAAACAAACAAACAAACACAACAAGCAAACAAATAAATAAATAAAAATAATAAAAATTAAAAAAAAAAA
>PVKN010012323.1:0-20862 GCA_004027915.1 Capromys pilorides
AAAAAAAAAAAAAAAAAAGAAGAAGAAAGAAAACATAATAAAGAGCTACAAAGGTCAACAGAAAGACCAAGGAATGATGAAGATATTGGAAATAGCAAGGAAAGACTTTAAAAAATTATGTTCCCTCCCCGGCCTGTTCTGCCAGCTCCACCTCTGGGGTGCACCAAGGGCATGGTGGTGCGCGCCTGTAATCGCAGCACTGGAGAGGCTGAAAAACAGGAACAATCACTACAAGTCAGATCTGTGTCTATGTAGTGAGACCCTGTAGATCCTGTAGACCCTGTATTAAGTACATTTTTAAAAAATTATTATGGATGGAGGTAAGGCAGAGGAATTCAAGGGAAAAAGAATTAAGATGTGTTAAGTCCACATACCAACTCCCTATGGTGAATGTAATTATTAGGTACTACAAACATGTACTAATATTTTTTTTTTAATTTTTGCCAAAGGCTATTATGAGTATGTATTAGGATTTAAAGAAAATACAAAAACAGTGACAGGACACATGGAAATCTCAGAGAAACAAAAACATTTTTTAAAACCCACATGAAAAGCCAGCTCCAAGGAAGACAAAGGTAAGAGAACATGAGTTCAAGGCCAGCCCTGCAATTTAAGGAGCTCTTGTCCTTAAAAAAAGTCCAAATGGTAATTCTGGAAATAAAAATTACTGAAAATATAAGATTCACGGGCGCAACAACAGATTGTACCCTCAGTAAACTTGAAGGTACGTTTACATATGACACACCCACGTTGCAGCCCAGCAAGGAAGTCTGAGGGGAAAAAATAGACTCAGGAACTCTAGAACAGCATCAAGCAAGCTAATAGGTACCAAGAGTTCTGAATGAAAAGGCAGTAAATTAGATGAGGAAAAGAGACGGGGCATGGTGGCACGTGCCTGTAATCCCAGCACTTGGGCGACTGAAAACAGGAGGATCACTATGAGTCCAATCTGTTTAGTGAGACCCTGTACTAAATATATTTTTAAAAAGACAGAAAAGTGTTTTAAGAATATGGGCCAAATTTTTTTCCAAGTGGATGGAAAAATACTAACCCAAAGACAAAAAACAAACTCCTATACACAACACTATCAAAATGCTGAAAATCAGGACTGGTGAGATGGCTTAGTGGTCTAAAGCGCGTGCATCGGGAAGTTTAGGCAGAAGCGCAGACAGCGGCTCGATCCCAGGCTCCACGTGCTGCGCCGCCCCCCACCTCCCAGGGAAGGCTGAGCGGGCCATAACACAAAAAAATATGTAATGGGGTTGAAGAAAATAAAATAAACTTTAAAAAAAAAAATGCTGAAAATCAGAAGTAAATGGAAAAATGTTTTGTTTTTGCTGTTGTACTGGGGATTCAATCCACGACCTTTGCACTGAGCTATATCTCCAGCCACGATTTTCTTCTTTCCCCCTCCCCCTCCCCCTCCCCCTCCCCCTCCCCCTCCTTTCTAATTTTTTTTTATGGCTGGCTCGGCCTGCCCTGGGGGTGGGGCTGGTGCACCATGTGGTGCTGGGAATGGAACGTTGGTCTCCGTGGTTGCCTAAGCTTGCCTATGCAAGCACATTAGACTGTTGAGCCATCTCACCGGCCCTCTTATTCTTTTTAAGACAGAGTCTCATTAAGTTACTGTTGCCCAGCCTAGGCTCGCATTTGCAATCCCAAGGTGCTGGAATTACTGGCATATGCCACCGTGTCTGGCTCTGGAAGAATCATACCACCACATAAAAGGAAGGTGTTGTAGTCAGGGTCCACAAGGGGAACAATACAAGACATATAATTTATAGAATTATTTTATAATAGTCACCTACAGAGTCACATACAAAAAGAATGCAGGAAATCTGTCCATACACTAAAGACCAAAGAATCCAGCTGAGAGCCTGGATCCCACAGTACAGTCCCACATGAGTCCAGCTGAAGACCTAGAGCCCATGAATGTCCTCCAGGATTCTAACTGGAGGCCTAGAGCCCACAAAAACGTCTCACCCAAACCTGTTTCTTGGATCTGCATTGAGGAAGGCCCAAAGGTCAATGGTAGAAGTTAGCAAATCTGTGCCAGCGGGATGAAGGATCAGTGCTGGCAGGCTGAGGGATCTGAACTGGAGCCAGGAGGCAATGCTCAAAGTAAGGATGGGAGCTCCCGCAACAGGTAGCACAGCCATCCGCAGCCACAGTGAGGTCCCGAGCTCCTCCGATGATGTGAACAGCCAAGTCTCTATCAGGAAAGCCAGTGTGACAAGCTTCTCCGGGAGACTGAACAGTGCACCATCAGCACCACAGCTGGGCCAAAGAAAACTGTAGCCATTCTCAGGGACAACGAAGTCCCGAGCTCCCCTCTGACAATGAGAGCAGCTGGGTTCATTAGGACAGCCAGTATGACAGGCTCCTCCAGGAAAACCAATAGCTTCCTACAGCTTCCTAAACTTCTTCCTCTCCAGCTCTGCCTCGTATGCTGCCAGCAACAATTCTCAGGTGAGCCTCGCACACCCAGCACCACGCTGATTCAATTCAACCAGGTCTTACACGCTGACCACCGGCTGCCCATACACCACAGAAGGAAAAGCTGCACACAAAGGGGCGCAACCTTGAACTTCCTGTCAGAAACAATGCAGACTCCAAGATGATGGAATGACATCTTGGGTATAAAAAAAGGAAAGCTCAATCTAAAATTCTACACCAAGCAAAGCTATCTTTATAAATGAAGACGAGATAAAGACATCTTTGGACAAACAAACATGCAAGAATCCGTCACCAACAGACCTTCGAGTATACATATCAGTCAGAAACCCACACATCTAACACCAGAAATAGTAAGAATGTGGGTGAAAAGACTCTAATTTATAAACTTCTTTAAGACAGTTGACTGATAGCTCAGTGAATTAAAGCACCTGTATGCAGGCACGGGGGCTAGGAGTCTAATCCCCCAGCCTGCCATGCTGGCCCCGCCTTTGGGGCAATTGAGACCAGGTGTAGTGGCACGCGCCTATAATTCCAGCTCTTGGGAGACTGTAAATAGAGGAATCACTACAAGTCCGATCTAGTACTGAGACCCTGTGTACTCTTCTCTAAAATAAAATTAAAAAACAAGGGCAGTTGACTGTTCAATATAAAGCAAAAATAATACTAATATATTACGGGGTCTATAATGTAAAAGCTAACCATATTGGCAATTACAGACTAAAGAATAGGTAAATGGGGGCCGGCGAGATGGTTCAGTGGTCTAAAGCGCCTGTTTAGGAAAGCTCAGGCAACTGCAGGGACTGCAGTTCCATCCCCAGCACCACATGCTGCGCCAGCCCCACCACCAGTGCAGGCTGGGCCAGCCACAAAATAAATAAATAAACAAACAAAACAAGAAAAAAAAAAAAAAAGAATAGGTAAATGGAAGTACATTGTCAATTCTAACAATTAAAGCAACATATATGTGTGTTTAAGAGATGAAATAGTAAAATTATAATTAATGCAAGAGAAGCCTCAAAATGGAAGAAAAGAAAGGGTAAATGGAGGGCTAGAGATATAACTCAGTATATAAGTGCCTGTATGGAAAGCACAAGGTCCTGAGTTCAAGCCTAAGTACCGCAAGAAGAAGAAGGAGAAGAAGAGATACATAGAACTAATAAAATCTGCTAGACTTTATTGGGCTAGACTTGAGCCCAATTATATAAATATTATGTTAAACATAAGTAGAATAAGCACTACTTAAAAGGCAGAGATTATTCAATTATATTAAAAAAAATTCCTTACAAAGCATACAATTAAAATACAAAGATATTCAAAAACTAACAGGATGGAAACATTTAAACTATGTAAACACAGGTCACACTGACCATTCGAAAGCTGAGGCTATGCTATAAGGTGAAATACAATTAAAAATGGCTTTATAAGAAATCTGAAAAAAACAGCCACATGTGTGGCACATACCTCTACCCCTGCATTCTGGGAAGCTGAGGCAGGAGGATGGCAACTTCAAGCCCAACTTGGGCATTGCAGCAACTAAAGAGATCCTGTTACAAAATAAAAAAGGGGCTGGAATATAGCTTGGTACAAGGGGCCAGTACTGCAAATAGAGCAAAATGAGAGAATAGATATATAATGCTAAAAGGATCAATTCATTTAAAAGATATAATACTAAATGTTATACATCAGATAAATGAAATATAAAATATATGAAGCAAGAACTGACACTGAATTTTATTTTATTTTTTATTTTTTCCTTACAGGAATTGAACTCAAGGCCTTGCACTTGCCAAGCAGGTACTTTGACACTGAATTTTAGGTGGATACTAAAACTACTAAAAGTTAATTCTTAGATTAATAAAATAAACTACTTATGAAAAGTACATTCAAGAAGAAAGCAGAGAATACACTTACCAGTATCAGAAGTAAAAGAAGGGACACCACTATAGACCCCTCAAAAATTTTTAAAATGTATTTGGTTGTTACAGTGTCTCACTACGTGGCTCTAACTCTGTGATCCTCGTGTTTTCAGCCTCCCCAGCGCTGGGATTACAGGCCTATGCCACTGGGCTTGGAGTCTGTGGCCAGCTCAGTCCGCTCTGGAGGAGGCGCTGGCGGGGCATGTGGTACCCGGGATCCAACCAAAGTCCCTGTGCCTGCCTAAGCTTGCCTAAGCAGGCATTTTAGCCCACTGAGCTATCTTGATGTTCCCCCTGTCCAAAATTTTGAAGGGAAGTGGAGATCTTAGAAACAATTTTATTCCAACAAGTTCTACACTTTCAGATGAAATGGACAAATTCCTTAAAAGATAAACTGACACAGTTATATATCTGCTATACAATTAAATTAATAATTTAAAACTTCCACCACACTAAAAAATAAAAATCTAGGTAATTTACCAGGCTTTATTAGTGGAGTCTATCAAACACCTAAGAAAGAAATAATATCAGTGTCCCACAAACTCTTCCAGAAAACAGAGAAAAGGGAATATTTTTCAGTCCCTTTTACAAGATCAGCATAATACAGATGACGAGGACTTTACAAGAAAACTACTTTGCAAATAAATATAGGTGCAGCAGGCCCTAACAAAATATTAGAAAATCAAATCCAACTTTGATTTAATATTCTTTTTTAAATCTGTATGATTCCCCATATTAATTAAAGAAGAAAACCATATCATCTCCATAGAGGCAGAAAAAGCATAAAGCATTTGACAACTCTCAATCCCATTCCTCATTTTAAAAAAAGAAAAAAAACCCTCACAGCAAATTAGGAATAGAAGGGAGTTTCTTCAGCCTGATAAAAAGCATTCACCAAAAGCCCACATCTGAGGTCGCTGCTAGTGATGAAAGACTGAACACTTCTCACCCGAGAACAAGGACAAGGCAAGGATGGCGGTTCTCAACCCCTCTCTCTAACGTGGGACTGGAAGTCCTAGCCAGAGCAGTGAAGCAAGAAGCAGAAATGAAAAGGCCCACAAATTAGAAAGAAGGAAAAGTGTCTGACTCATAAACAACATGACTCTATACAAAGCAGGTCCTAAGAAATCCTCCAAAACTGTCAGCTGCATTCAATAAGATCACATAATAAAAAGTCAATGTATGCTTCAAAAAATTCTACTGTCTGTCTATGTACTAGCAGCAAAGAAATGGAGAAGCAAAGAATTTAAATACCATGTAGTGTCTCTCACGATAACTAATTTCTGGAAACAGCTTAAATGGTCATCGACGGACAAATGGATGAAGAAAATGTGGTACAGATATACAATGGCATTTTATGCAGCCATAAATAACAAATGTGCATCATCTACAGGGAAGTTGTGGCTCCTGAGCCCATAATGTTAAGTGAAGTAAGTCAGACACAGAGAGTTAAATGTCACATGGTTTCTCTTATAGGAGAAACCCAAAACTATAAATAAACAGAAGAGTAAAATAAAGGAGAGTTGATACAAAACAGGGAAGCAGAGGTTCTAGAGGAGGAAAGCGACCAAGGGAAGGGGGGGAGGGTTGGCGAGGAGGTACAATTCCCCAAATGCAAATATTATCTCGATTACATGCCAATAAAAATAGTTAAAGAATGCCATCTATAATCACATAATTGTATAGTAGAGGGCCGGCCAGATAACTCAGCAGACTAAAGCACCTGCTTAGACTGGGTGTGGTGGCACGCACCTGTAATCCCAGCACTTGGGGAGGCTGAAACAGGAGAATCACTACAAGTCCACTCTACATAGTGAGATCCTGTAGACCCTGTAAACCCTCTCCTAAAGACAGAAAATAAATAAATATATAGTAGAGATGTAGTTAATAAAAGACATTCAAGTCTTCTACATTGAAAACTCCAAAATACTGTTGAAAATAAAGAAAATCTAAATAAAAGAAAGGGAGACCATACCTATGAATCCAATGATCCAATATTGGTTTTGTCATTATTATAATAATAATTATTATTGTTTTTTGCATTCCTGGGGATTGAACTACACCCTCGTGCATGCCAGGCCAGCACTTTACCACAGAGCCTTATCCCTAGCCACAGTACGGCTTAGGTAACCATCTTTTCCCACTTAGATTATAGATTTGGGAACAAATTGAATCAAAACCTCAGCAGGATTTTCCTAGAAGCCAATGAGGCTGTTCTCAAATGAATACAGAAATACGCAGAACCTGTGATAGCTAGAGCAATTTTGACAAAAAATGAAGATGAAGGAGTCATACTACCCATTTTCAAGACTCATTATAAGGCCAAAGCATCAAGACAGTATGGAATTGGGCCACAGAGACAGCTCAGCAGTCTAAGAGCCTACCCGGCAAGTGCAAGGACCCGGGTTCGATCCCCAGTGTCACATGCCATGCCAGCCCCACCCCTGGTGTGCCCAGCCAGCCCACCAAGATAGGGCGTGGTGGCACACAACTATAATTCCAGCCCAGGGGAAGCTGAAAACAGGAGGATCACTACGAGTCTGAGCCAAGTGTGACCCTGTACCAAATACATGAAAAAAAAAAAAAAAAAGATAGTATGGAATAGCATTAAGATAAGTCACTATTCACTAAAATGGAAAAGTCCAAAAATGGAACATGTATGTCAATTAATTTGACAAAGACATCAAAGCAATTCAGTGGGGAAAGGAAAGTTGTTTTTGATAGTGTTGCGTAACTGGACAATTAAATGGAAAATACCAACCTCAACTCCAACCCCATGCCATATACAAAACTTAATTAAAAACAGATAAGAGGCCTAAAGGTAAAAACTAAAATGGTTTTGCTTCGAGAATTTAAAAGATTACTTTCATGAACTTGGGGTAGGCAAAGTTTATTTGTTTAAGTAGATATGGAAAGTACTAGCATCAAAAAAAAAAAGAAAAAGGGCCAGCGGGATGGTTCAGTGGTCTAAAGCGCCTGCTTAGGAAAGCTCAGGCAACTGCAGGGACTGCGGTTTGAACCCTGGCACCACATGCTGCGCCAGCCCCACCACCAGGGCAGGCTGAGCCAGCCACAAAATAAATAAATAAATAAATAAATAAATAAATAAATAAATAAACAAATAAATAAAAAACAAGCAAACAAACAAATAAATAATTTTAAAAAAAAAGAAAAAGACAATACAGTGGACTACATAAAATTTTTAAATTTCTGCGTTTTTGAATGATACAATTAAGAAAAATGAAAAAAAGATAGTATGGAATTGGGCCACAGAGACAGCTCAGCAGTCTAAGAGCCTACCTGGCAAGTGCAAACTAAATTTTAAAAAGAATAGCTGACAAAGACTTTATTCTATAATCATGATATGATTTAAAAATATAGTTAATATTTAAGTTTTTAGAAAATTTATTGCAGTAAAAGACCTGTCCCATCATCCCCTGCAAAACCCGCCCCCTCATTTCTGATCCACACGTCTTGTCGTTCCCACCACTCTCTGAAGCAGTTCTGAAAGTCGACTTTTGTGTCTTTAGTGCCCTGTCGTGGCTCCCTCAATGTCCTGAACCAATTTAAAACATTTGCCTTTCACAGTCACTTTGACTTTGGGAAAGAGTCGGAAGTTGCACAGCGTGAGATCCTGTGAATATGGGTGAGCATGCACTGGGATGTTTTTATGACCCTGCCTTTCCATTGGATGGCGCTTGAGAAAAAAAGACTTCCAGAAGCGTTTCTGAAAGTGGCAAGAATGATGGCATAAGTGTGTTCAAAATAAGGGGGAGTGCCGGGTGTGAAGATGCACACCTAGCAGCCCAGCACCTGGATGCTGAGGCAGGAAGACTCAAGTTGAGGCCAGCCTGGGATACAAGGCCAGACCCTGTTTCAAACAAAACAAAACAGCCAATAAAATATAGTAAAAGAAATAAGTAACATAACAATTTAAAAACTAAAGGGCAGAATTTTGAGTGGGGTTAGTACAAAGTATCTCTTATTGTGATAAACTCTCAAAACCTTAAATATCCATCACATACTTTGATCATGCCACCTGTATAAAAAATTCTTACAATTCAGTAAGAGGATATAAACTCTAATTTTTTTAAATAAAAAGGGGCCAAAGGTTTGAACAGACAACAGACACAGAAGTGACAAACACACAAAAAGACAATTCAATATCAATAGTTACAAATTAAAACTATAATAAACCATCACTACTGAGCTGGGGAGATGTCTCAGTGGCATACATGCCTGTCCAGAAAGCAGAAGGTCCTGGGTTTGATCCCTGGCATGAGTGTGTGTGCGCACACACACACACACACACACACACACACACAATCACTACCTATCATGCAAAAAAACTAAGTCTATACAAGTTGCTAATAACAAACGCTGGCGAGGATATAGAACTTGTGCATTGTTGATGGCAGCATAAAATAGTCTAACTACTCATGGAAAGTGTTTCTAGTCTCTCTTATAGTCAAATATATATCTAGTCTTTGAACCAATGATTCTACTTGTAGTTACATAAAAGGAAAACCTATACCTACACAAGGACTTTATTCGTAGTAGTCAAATTCTTGAAACGACCCCCAAATCCAACCACAGGTGAATGGATACCCAAAGAGCTACAGCCATACAGCAGGACACACCTCAACAAAAGCATCGAAGTGCTGACATCCAATATGTGTGAATTTTAAAGCAGCGTCCTCTGAGGGGAGTCTCGCTGCGCACAGCGTATCCTGTGCTGTCCTATTTATCAGAGGTTCTAGCATAGGTTCAGATAATCTCTGCCCAGAGATCTCCAGAGGGTGACTGGGGCTGGTTACAGCGGGGAGATGGAGACTGACTAGAAAGGAGGAAACGAGGTTTTTCTCCTTTAAGACGTATCTCGACAAAGGTGTGGTTTCACAGTTGTCTGCATTTGTTATTTAAGGTCTGTGCAACTCACTAAATTATACTTTGGAAGGAGGGGAGAAAAGGCTATTATTTGGCTGCTGAAAATAGCTGCTATTTGGTTACAACTGTTTGCTCAAAGGTTCACTGGGACAACAGCTGAGTCCCAGAAGATGCCGGACAAAAGTGCATCTATCCAGCAGGGAACCAGCCAAAATGCCAAAGTTTCCTCTGTTGAAGTTATCACTAATGACACTACACTAAAATAGACAGACAACTGCCCTGGCTTTAGCCTTCAATTAATGACTCAGTTAAGGGACCTACTGGGATCTGGGCAAGGTGGTACCAATTGCAAATCCAAGGCCAACCTGGGCAATTTAGCAAGATTTTGCCTCAAAACAATAAACAGAAAGGGTGGAGGGTACAGTTCACTGTAAGGTCCTAGGTCCAAGCACCAGTACTGGCCGGGAGAGAGACAGAGACAGAGACAGTCAGACTCCTGTCTGTGAGCCATCCTGGCTGTCTGATTTGGAGAGCTCTCAACCCAAATCCTGGAAAACACCCTTTTTGAGGGGGAAAAAAATGCCACCTGCCTGTTGGCCACCATACTGAGGCTTGCAACTGCGGTCTCTGTGGCTTGATTCCCTTTGCAGGTGGAGACACTAAAGTGGGTCTGATTTACATCAACCTCAGCTGCTGCACTGATGCGACAGGAAGGAAACAAAAACTGGACTGTCTGAGATACTGACGGCCCCAGCGTGAAGGAGGAAGAGGCAGGCAGCACTAGGGTCCTCAAGTCCTTGCAATTCTTTGAGGACTCTCCAATTTGGTTTCTTACCAAGATCCGCCACGGAAACACAGAGCCAAGGAAATGGACCGTCTCTTTCCCCCACATTACGCAAATATTTGTGCATCAAGGACTTGGACCAAGGTGGTGGGAAATGAGGAGCTGTGGCTCGTTGCTCTAATGAGCTGAGCCTTTCTGGACCACAGGTGCACAGAATTGGAATAATAATCCTGACACTTATCCCTGCTTGATGGGTGGTCGCCTATGTTCAAGTAATATAACAAATACTCATGAATGTATTCAAGGCAGTTGCTCTCCTTGGTCCTGTGCCCATCGTTTCCTTGCTGGGATGTTGCTGACGTAGCCAATAGAAGCAAGACAAGCGTTTCCTAAGGCTCCCAACACCTCTCCTACCACACATGCTACTCAGGATGCAGACAGGTGCCTTCCCCAAGGCAGAGCCAGTACCCACAAGGCTCAGGGCCCACCTACACTGTCAGCAGCTTCCTGGCGTGGTTCTTTACCGTCTACGAGCCTGATTTATAGTCTTCAGTAAGAGAAAAGATGTAAGTCCCTTTGAATGAAGTATGCCTAACATATATCACAATATTTATTTTTGGTAAAGCAATGTATCAGTCTTCCTGGAAAGCTAGAGAAAAGGCATTTCTTGAACTCAGATGTAAATCAGTCACTCTGAAAACCACAAGAGAATTTCTATTCTTACCCCCCTGCCAACTGTACTGTGAAATAAGTGGTTGACTTTTCAAACTCATCATTGTATTTGTTTCCTGTCCTAACACTAAAGACCCAGGTAGGGATCTGAGGCCTGAGAACCGATTGCTCCTGGAATGCCTAATTCCCCAAAATGATGGTGCAACTCAAAATGAAAGTAGAAAGCCAACCGACCTGCAGGTGTGGAGCTGTACAGCTGGTAGGGACATGTTCTAAGCTTTGCTCTAACTGCAGCACTCAGATCTAAAGAGGGGGGTGGTGTGACTGGGCTGAGGATGTAAGGGTCTCCCAAGGGGCCGCTCCACTTATTAGAGCCAGTTCCCATTCATGTTAAACACAAGGTGGGAGGAGGGAACTAGAGAAACTAAAGTACAGGAAGGGAAGAAAGGATCTTCAATGGATCTGCAACTCAGAGCTCTCTGAGGGGAAGCTATTAAATCAAAGCTATTCCTAATATTAATTATCTTAAATATTCCACAGGCTCTGATGCACATGCTACAAAGAACACAACACCTTCTAATTTTCTTACCTGTTCCCTGGTACCAGTGAGGATAAATCAGACATACAAAGAAACCACACATGACTAATGAAGCAGCCCATCCACAGGGAGCAAAGATCACTCACCAAGATGATTTACTCAGACACCACTGCGTATCAAACCAGCAATGTCCCGGAAGCCCGCTGGGCAGGCACAGAGGACCAGTGGTGTCCCTGTCAAGTCACATGACCTATGGTGCAACTCAAGGCAGCTTCCAGAAGCCTGCTGCTCAGGCCTGAAAAGATTTTACTCACGAAGGCACCCACACAAACACATCCCAAGACAGCCATGCTCTCAGAATGTCACTGCAAGCTCCTGTGTCACTGGGCTGCAAAGCCCTTAAACCTGGCTGTGGCCAGTACTCTGAGCCTCCTTAGAATTCCATCACAGATCCTGAGGAGGAAGACACAGTCTTTGCCATGAGCAACTTTAACTTGGTTTATAGATGTAGCCTTTCATTTCAAAGATGAGGGCTCTGAATTTAATGTCAGATCACAACACATTCATAAACAAAAAAGGAAACAGGTGGTGGTGGGGGAAGAGAGTTAATACCCCCAAATGCTGGCCTTGGGGTTTTACCACAAAGATGGGGGCCCAGTGATAAGCAACGGCGCCCCCCCCTCAACTCCCGGTGGTCAGAGTGAATGGCCTTAGACTCTAGTTGCATGTGCGCGACACATGAGAACCCTGGGCTGAGCAGAAAGCAAAGGTGGTGAAATTTAAACCATGTTTTTATTTTTTTGTTTGTTTGTTTGTTTTGGCTCAGGTCAGCATCCAAGATGTGGCTGCATCTACCAGAGCAGCAACCTCTTTATTTTATTATTTTATTTTATTTTATTTTATTTGATACAGGGTCTCCCTACACAGTTTAGACTCATAGTGATCCTCCTGTCTCAGCCTCCCCACACTGGGATTACAGGTATGTGACACCATATTGGTTTCGGGGCCAGCACACCCAGGGTTCCAGGGCTGGCACATACAGTACCAGGGACTGATCTCAGGTCCTTGTACTTGCCAGGCAGGTACCTAGGCTGCCGAGCTATCTCCCCAGGCCAACAGCAGCCCCTCCTACGGGTCATGCAAAAGCACCACACGGGCAGGAGAAGCCCCACCACCAGTACCGTGTACTCTAAGCCCCAGACTGCTTGAGTCCCTTTAACAAAAAGCCCCTTCTCTGGAAGGGACAACCGAGGTTCCCTGTATCAGCAGGCCCAGGACAGTGTGAATTATTTTCTTGAGCTATAACCCAACAAGCAACTTGTGTCATGTCTGAGAAAAGTCTGAACATGAGTCAGTAAGAAATCCATCCATGGGTAAAGAGCCCCATACTCTCTCTCTCTCTCTCTCTCTGATCTTCAGATCTGAAAGGAAAGCAGCTAACAAGCTTTCTCCCTTTTCATTCGAGCCACCACCTTTTCTCCATATAACCCCAACCGAGGACTGGGATCTGTTCAATTCCATCTCCAAAGTTCATGATGGATGCCTAGAATAGTAAATATTTGAGTATTTATTATTACTCATGGGTAGTGGAAGGACTACATCAGCACCACCACTACACACATTACTGTCCTTGAGTTCATGGAATAGAGAAAGTCCGGCTGCTGAGCAGTCCCACACCACACTGGCAGTTCCCTTAGGAGGCAGTGCTGGAAGCCAGAGTGGCCACGACCAGCTACTTGTTTCTCGCTCACCCCATTGTACAGGAAGGCCCGGGAAGGACCCTGCCAAAGTCAGAGGTGACAGCTGAGCTGAGACTCCAACCTGTGTTCTCTGGATCCACCCTCTACACCACTCTGCTTTCTCCAGGCTTCCAAACTTGGGGGGGTGGGGTGGGGTGAGGCTGAGAAAAAAGAGGTGGTTCTAGTGAGGTTTCCTGATGTGTGTACACCCAGACCCTGCAACTCAACCCATTCTTATGGGCACAGACCTCCTCCCGCCCACACCCGTCTCTCGAGCTGGAACGCTCGTAAGTAGACTTTGTTGTTATAGACTCCAGGTGTCCAGTTTCTATTCACTCTCATTTATCACCCTCTCTGACTCTGTCTTGATATTTATTTTCACTTTAAAAAACCTCATCTTATAAGAACAGGGTCCTTTTTATCTGATTCTAGCTCCCCCCTCTGCTCCTTGGGTCTAATCAATCCGTGTCTGGGAAGAAACAAACCAGAAATACATACCACAGTCCCCTTTGTAAAAATAGGTACCTTTCTAAAATGATCTTCCCTAGGCATAACACAGAGAGGAATTTAAACAAGAGAGAAATAAAGACGCCCTCAGCAGGAATCCTCTGCATTCCTTCCCATGTGCGAAGTCAGGAATCGCAACTCTGTGGTAACATCTAAGCCAACAACTCTGCCCTGCATTTTTCAGGTTCAAGAAACCTGAAGACACATCAGGCTTGGAAAACAGTGTACATGAACTGGCCTCTCCACTCAGGTGTTTACAATCTTCTGGGCAGGAAGAGGGGACTGCTGCTTGCCAGCTGCAGGCAATGCAAGCCTTCTGCTACTACAGGGTCAGGGGAGATAGCACACAGAGTCACAGACTGGCAATGAACTAGGGTCATTTTTCACCCACCTGCAAAGAGTTTTCACACACCTTCTACCACTCCCAGCTTCTGCGGGCAGAGAAGGCTGGCTTTATATGGAGAGGAAGAAGCAAGTTCCCCACTAGCCAACCTACCCCTCCTACCCAGGCTCCAACCCTAGCCCTTCAGAAATGGGTCACGTGGGCCTCTTCAGAGGAAGACAGTAGTTCATTCTTAATCCTTTGGGAAATCTGATGGCGGTTCTGTATATCCCATGAAAAACTGCACACATGCAGTTTATATGCAATTTCACTCAGCTACTGTCTTCCCAGGAGGTCCAGAAGGGCAGAAAGAGCTAATGCACTCAAGAAGCTTTGAGAAAGGCAGCTGTGGGAGGTCCAGGTGAACTGAGAACAACATGGTTCCTTGGTAAAAAGGGAAAAAGTAAAGCCCCTTACTTAGCTACTGCAAGTTCTAGCCTTCAATTAACCTTTGAGATTTCAGCAAGAATATAAAAAACTGAGGCGTGCGCACGTGCGCACGCGCGCACCCCCCCCCCCCAACAATTCAGTGTCTTGTGGTGTCCTATCTTGACCTCACAAAATGTCCTGGGATCATTAGCTGAGATAGCCTCAAACAGGGCGCAGCACAGCATGGCTGAGTCAGAGCAAAGATAATCAGGAGAGAGAAGGGAAGGGGGTAAGAGTTCAGATAAGCGAAAGGGACAGCCAAGTTTTTCACTAGCTCTATGTATATCTTGCCCGGTCATATCCTGACCCTTGAAGCCTGCTATTCCTAGAAATCAGAGCAGACCCGCTGGCTCCTCTACAGCAAAGCAAGAAGTCCAGACTGAAGCAGCTCTTTCCTTCTGGGCCCATGGGGGAGGGGAATGCATCCTCTGGTTTCTAGGGAAGAGACCCTGGCCCACTGCTTGTCCGCAGCCCCCTGGTGGCCTGGGGGTGTCACTGCAGCCCCCTCTGCATTGCTGGGCACATACCTCATGTAGGCGGCTTTGACAGTGGTGGAATAGAAGAGGCACCAGTGGCCACCTGGCAACTGTCTTCAAGCCGTTGTAAGGCTGTGTTTGTTTTCGATTCCTTAAACTAAGACTCGGACTCCAAGTGACCCTTCTAAATTCCTCACTGATACAATCCTGACGGAACCAGCCCAAGGCCTGCTTCATTAAGCCAATAACCTCAGAGCTTTTGTACCGTTTAATCACTGTCTTATCGACATCCCCTCCTGCATCACATGCAATTATGTACTATCGTTCCAAAGTTCAATAAAAACAACAGGAATGAACAACATCTCTGGTCTGTAGGTGCTGACTAGATTACTAAATATTTGCAGGACACTAACCCTCAAATAGGTTTCCGAGTAGCAGGTCCTGCAGGGGCTGGAGTCAAGACACAGTGACAAAGAGTATTTCCAGTGGTTCCACCGTCTACAAATGCAACGCCTCCCCTCCACTCCCCAGAATCTCAACTCTACTTTCACTAGCAACTCTACCGAGGGAAAGAGTGGAGTCCCTCTGGGGTGGGGACTGAGCGGGAAAGATCAGTCTGAGAGCTGGGGGAAGTTAACTGGCCCAGGGGTTCAGCCGCGACCCCAGAACGCCCGGCCTGTTGAGAAACTGTGCAGGGAGGGAAGGTGGGAAGTTTGTAAGAGATGGCAAGCGGGCTGCACCGCGTCTGAGGGCTTACGGTAGACCCAGGGGCCAGGAAGCGCCAGGCTCAGGGAAATGCGAGGGCGTGCAAGCCCTTTTCTCGGAGTGGGACTGGAAGGCAGGATGCTTACCTCCTTGATTTTCTCCCGCTGGGCTCGTACTCGGCTCTGGGGCTTCTTACTTTCATTAGTCCTCGTCCCCAAGATTGGGTGACGGAGGCGACTCCGGAACGCGTTGAAGTCAAAGCTGAACGGGACGCTCTCTTCACCTGGCCGGAGGGCCGCAGCGCCGCTGCCCCGGGCCACCGTGGCTTCCTCCCGGGGTCCGGTGGGACGGGTGCGTCGTGGCCACTCCTTCCTGCGGCGAGGACCCACCCGGCTGCTGGGGTCATTCTCGCCCGGGGCCGGCGCCGCGGGCGCCGGGTTAGGCGGTGGCTCCTGCTCGCGAGCTGGGGAGTGGCCGGCGACGTCGGCGATCACCTCCAGGCCAGGCTGCTGGGTCCGGGACGAAAGGAAGAGGCGCTTGAGGCGAGAAGAGTGGGGCAGCAGGAAGAGGGCCCCAAAGCACAGAGTGAAGAGGCCAGAGAGGAAGAGAAGGAAAAGGAACTTCTGCGGCAGCCGCAGCCCCCACGGGGAGGCCGGGACGAAGCCTGGCCCTTTCCTCAAGTGCATCGTGGCCCAGAGCGGGTTTGGGGGCCGTCAGCTCGGCCCGGGGCCTTGAGGTCCTCGGAGTCCACGCACGTGTCCTCGGGGGGCGAGAGAAGAGGACAGGCGTGCAGGGACGCGGCCCAGAGTAGGGGTCACAGGGCAGGACCGCCAGCCCCGAGTTTCGGCGCTTCAGGGACCGTTCCCGAAGTTCAGGGAGTTTGCAGCGAGCGCTCCCGCGCGGGGGCGAGCGGGGCCCGGGCAAGCGGAGCGGCGCGGTTCGGGGCCCGGGCCCGCAATGCCCGGCCTCGCCTCGCGTCGCAGCCTCGCCTGCCTTCCCGCAACGGCCGTCACATGCCGTCGCCGCGCCCGGCCGCCCTCGGTCCTCCGGCCTCCCTCCTGCGCTTGCCGGAGCCCAAAGTTTCAGCCTCGGAAGCAGTTTGCAGAGTGCCGGCTCTAGAGGCAAAGCGGTGGCGTTGTGGCGAGAAAGCCCTGCTCCAATCGCACTCCACCCGCAGGGTCTCGACAGTGCCCTAGCGGGCGACCGGGACGCGTCCACAACTTTGCACAGCCGAGGCTCGGGGAGAGGCAGGGGGCGGGGGCAGGCGCTTCCGAGCCCGAGGGAACCGGTAGCTTGGCGAGGCCCCGGGAGCGGAGGGATGCTCGAGCAGGGGTCCGGCGCCGGGAGCCGTCCGCGACGAACCGCTGCTGGGAGGCTGCAGCTGCGCCTCGGAGCGCGAGCTCCCTCCCCGACAACTAGGCTGGGCTCGGGGCTCCCGCTGGGATCACCTGTTCCCGGCCCTGCCCGCTCCGCCGAGCGCGCACCCTGGCTGCGCCTCCCCCGCTACAGCTGGCGTCCTCGCCGCGGCTGCTCCACACTGGCCGGGCCGCTGCAAGCAGAGCCGCCGCCGCGCCCGAGCCCGCGCCCCGCACGCGCGCACACCCGCCCGGACGCCTCCGCCGCCACCGCTCACTCGGGCTTTCACTGCGACAGCGCCCGCGGACCCGCCTCCCGCCGGGCCACGCCCTCAAGCCACGCCCACCGCGCACCCCGCGGTTCCTCCACCGCCACCACCCGCGGCGGCGCGGCCAGGCCAATGATCTCTCGGCTCCGGGTAGGGGGCGCGGGCGCCGAGCGCGGCGGGTAGAAGAGACTGCACCCCAGGCCACGCCCCCCTCCGAAGGCTTGCGCCGCGCACACTCCCCCATCCCACCCGCACCAATGGTCCAGCTGCGTGGGGTTGGCGAGGGCGGGGTGGAGAGCGGAGCGAGGTCATTGGCTGCCTCGGAGGGCTCCCCGTTGGGCCCCAGTCACCCATTGGTTACTGCCCAGAGTTCACTGGCCTGGGAACGACCGAGACCCCCCACTGTGCCCGCTCTGCTCTAGATTTTGGTCCCTTCACCCCACAAAGGGCTGAAGACAGGACCAGCCTGCAGGGCTCTGGCAGTCTGTAGTTGAGAGACATCTCTCACCCCTCAGCGACAGCCCAGGTTTGTTGAGGGAGGCTGCCCTGGGTGCCCAGACTGCCGAGCCGCCGCGGTGGTGCTGCTGCGGCAGGCTGGGCTTTGGAGGTGGCTGAAGCCAAACTAGAGGGCTGTGGCCCAGGTTCAGTCGGCCGGCTGCAGCGGTGTCCTTAGATGCGCGGGCCGCTGCCCTGAGTCCCTCTTCCTACAATCCACCACTGGCCAGGGAGCGAGCGATGCTAACTGCAGCCCTAAGAAGCAAAAGAGAAAGTGGCCCGGGGTATGCACCACACACTACACACGTCACTGACCTCCATGTACCTGGGTGCCTCCAAGTGTGGATGTGCACAGGTGTGCTGTCAGGCGTAGTCAAAAATCACGGAGACTTGTTGGGCGAGTGTGCTTGCACACCAACAATTAGACACCCAGGCAATTCTACCAAAGTAGACACGGACACATCTGCACAGTCGTGCAAATGTTGACACGTGCGCGCAAATACTCCCACAGTCGCCAGCCTGGTCTAGAACCTCTGATAGCGTGTGCGTGCACGTTGCCGGGCAGGTGTGCATGGCCCCGAAGTCCTCGTGCTCCCCCTTGGGCTCTGTTTGTGTCTCCCCTTCCTGTTAGACCTAACCCAAGGCGAAGCAACGTCGTGCTGTGTGGGTCTTTCATGCAAAACACTTTATAGAGACAAATAACAGCAGAGGGAGAGACAAATTAAGAGGTGTAATAGGCAAGAGGGAAAATATCTGCTTTCAGCTGCAATTTAAAATGAAATGCAGCGTTGACGAGACAGAAAATACTGCAGGGAGGCCTTTCTCGACAGAAGCAGCGGCCCAGGCAGGCTCTCACCTCATAAATTTTGCTTCTTCTCCCAGGTCCACCCCAACGGCCGCTGGGATTCAGACATCTGTCTACTTCTGGCCAGGCCTCTGACAGCAGGTCTGCTTCTGGTGTTTAAATACCCCTGGCATATAAATTTCTTTCAAATGAAAATAAAAGACAAAAGACTACTGTGGGTAACAGGTGCAAAGATTTTGGTCACTGGAAATGAATAATCCCTCCCAACCCCACAAATACATTCATCTTGAATGTAAGATTCCAATCTAAATGTTTCAGTCTCTTGTGAGTTTGGTTGACTGGAGTCAGTTTTCTGGAGCCAGCTGTGCATATCAAAGATAAGCACCTGACCCATGTGGATGCAGAAGTCCAGAGGCGGGGCCTGGCCTCTCCCACCTCTACAATGCCCCAGCTGTTCCCCACTGTGCCCCACCTCAGGCTTGTCTTTGACAACCAGGTAGGGACCCAGAATCCCCTGGAGTCATCTTCCCCATTGTCCCACACCAAGTGTGGGGGACTCACTTCTCAGACCCCTGGAAGGTAAGGCCCAGGAAGGAAGGAGAAGATACACAGCAATTGTCTGTGCTGGGCGCTCACTGTGATATTCGCCAGGATAGAAGGGGGGATGCAGCGGCCCTGGGCCTTTCAAACTTCAGCTGCAGAACCCAGAGCCCTCGGCAGCGGCTCTGTTTCAAACTGGTGGACTTTTGGTGCCGTTAGGCGCTGTGCGTTGAGTGAATGAATGAGTGCCCTTGTACTGATGCACAAACAGGACAGGGAGCAACTGAAAGCTAACATTCTTGGTGCTCTGAATATATACATATTGCTTCATTTATTTCTCACCATAATCTTATGTGTTAGATGTTATTAATAGCTCCTATTTTATAATAAGAATAAGAAAGCTTAGAGAGATTTGGGATAAGTTAAAAAGTCTTGGTATTAGTCCAGATCCACCAGAATAACAGAACTAATAAAATAGAGCTACATTAGAAAGAGCTTTATGATGACAGACTGACTCGCTTGATTATGGTGGCTGAGCAGGCCCAAAATCTGCTGACTGCATGCTGGAAACCACACCAGAAGGCCTGAGAACCAGGAGACAATCATAGTTGTCATTCTGAGTTTGAAGACTCAAGGATGGGAAGTGCCAACATCCACTCAGATCAAAGATGGTTGATGGTGCCCCCTACCTACCTCGGTGAGGGGCAGATCTTTCCTCAGTCTGCCAACTCAGATGCTTCCAGAAGCATGGGTGCCCGGAGCTTCTGCCCCAAGCCACTGCTGCGATGCTGCTGCAGCAGGCTGGGCAATGGAGGTGGCTGAAGACAAACTTGGCTAATGATCCCTTACCTACACAAGGTGACACATAATCTCAGAATCTTCCTCAGTTTAAGTCAGAAGTTAAAATGGAACTGGAAACTCAAACAACTAAAATCTGTTCTACCAGGTAGTGATACACACCAATAATCCCAACACTCTGGGAGGCTGAAGCAGGAGGATTGCAGATCTGTGCCTACCCTGACCCTATTTCAAAAAAAAAAAAAAAAGATAAAAGATAAAAGAGCTGGGAATGTAGCTGAATTTTCAGAAGTTGCTCGGTTGCCAAGCTGGGTTTAAACTTGTGATCTTTCTGTCTCAGTCTCCTGAAGTGCTGAGACTACATGTGTGTACCACAATATCTGACTGTACCAGTTTTGACTTGAACACAAATATGAGATTTTATCCATCTGTCTACTCAGTAAAGAACTGATTTATTAGCCAGACATGGTGGTGCGTATGCCTATAATCCCAGCACTTGGGAGGCTGAGGCAGGAGGATTGGTTCAAGTTCAAGGTCAGCCTGGGATACAAAGTGAGCCCAAGGCCAGCATGAACTGCATAGCAAGACCCTATCTCAAAAAGACCAAAAAAAGAAAAAAAAAAAAAAAAAGAACTAATTTAATTCCTACCAAGTGCCAGGCAGAAAGGTAGGCAGGTATGAAACTCCCTCCATGGGAAGCTGCCAGCAGGGGCCAGCACTGCGCTCGGGGCTTCTCCTTCATTCTGCCTGATCTTCACAACAGCCCTCTCTGGCGTCCGCCTTCAAATATCACTTTAACAAAGGGTGAAACTGAGGCCCTGGGATATGACACGATTTGTTTAAAGTCACAAATAATTTGGAAATATGAAAGAGCGAGGCCCACCTAAGCCCAGAATGGATGCTTTTTCTGTTAATAATATTAGTAACTACTAAGTATAATGAGTCACCTACTATGTGGTAGGCCCTTTTATTTATTTATTTATATTTTTTTATAGACTTAATTTTATTTTAAAGAGTAAAAATAGCAAAAACAAAGATACAAAAACAGTAACAAGTAAGAGTACATATAGTACAGAATTTCAAAACAAGAAAAATTTAACAGTGGTTT
>PVKN010012324.1:0-20856 GCA_004027915.1 Capromys pilorides
AAACTGTAACGTGCTAGTCAAGATGCAGGCTTAGTTATCGCAACTTTACTTACTTTACATAAGTACTATTTTACCTGAATTAATAGTTATAACTGTGCGATTCCAAACAAGTTTAATGTTGCATCATTTACTACTAATACATTTAGTGTCATAGAAATAGTAGCTTAGTTTTATTTTCTGATTATTAATCATATGATCAGCAAATTCCTCAAATTTTTCCAAAAACCACACACCACTGCCATTTGTTTACCTTCATCTGCAAAATGAAACAAAAATGATTCCTCTGCTTCTAGCTACCATATATAAAGTGAAAAAATACAGAAAAATGCTCTGAAGATTGTAATATTCCACAAAGACACAAAGTTATAGACAATAAGAAGTGTACCTTATTCTGCCTCTACTCTATAAATCCAAACACAAGTCCAATACTACTTTGTCATCAAAAGTACAGCAAGTTAAAGATGGCCACAAATTCTGTGACATTTTTTGCTTTAAGAGGTAGGTAGGAGCTAAGCTGGGGCACAGCATAAAGCCGTGGGTTCCCTAGCATGGGGGAAAAAAAAAAAAAAGAGTTTATCATCTGTAGGAAGAGCTTTCTGACAGGTTTAAGAATAAAGTGTATTGGAAATAAAGTGCAAATTTCTAGGTCCAGGCATTTAAGAGGCCGTCCCTTCAAACATGTTTTACAGAACCCCAGTAGCCAGGATACCATGACGTGTCCAACCCGCAAAAAGAGGTCACACATAGCATGCCAGTGTCATCCCCAGCTGAGTTCCCAGCCAACATCAACTGCCATCATGAGACTTCCCAGTGTCCGGCCTCACTCAGCCCTGAGGTAACTCCCACCTCAGCCGCTTAGCTGAACACAAATGCATGAAATCCCAACTGAGATCCACCGGCTTAAGTCAGCTCAGCTCAGACACTAAACTGACATCTTAAGCCACTGTTTTTTGGAGTGATGTGTTACACAACAATAAATAACTGAGATGATAATAGTAACATTCCTTGCGATTTGTTTTGTTTTGAGTGACACGGCTTCATCCCAGGATGGCCTCAAATTTCTGGGATCAAGAGACCATTCAGCTTCGGCCTCCTGAATAACTGAGACATAAAATATTTTTAAAATGCTTTGTTAAAGTTGGACACGGCCGCACAGTCCTATTATCCCAGCACTCAGGAAACTTAGACATTTGGACTGCCATGTCTTTGAAGCCAGCCCAGGTACCTTAGTGAGTCCACCAGCTTGAACTACACAGCCAGATCTTGTCTGAAAAACACAAAATGAAGTGAAAAGGTTTCTTTAATTATATGTAGTTTAACTAGCAACATAATTAAATAACCTTTTTTCTTTGATTTCTACAAAAACAGGTGTTTTCCATGTAGAAAAGTTCACAATACATCGCTCGACTTTATTTATTTATTTATTTACTTACTTACTTACTTACTGGAAATTGAACTCAAGACCTTGTGCTTGCCAGGCAGGCGCAGTGCTGCTGAGCTAAGTCACTGGCTACATTTTCGTTCCTAACTGTCTTACTTTACCAAACCACATATTTTGTGGTTCCTTTCCATCATGCTCACATCAATAACAAACGCCCAAGAGGATTAAAAAACTTTCAAGTAAATACATATTTTAAATGAAATACTAAAAAGCCATCTTAAAATATTTGTTAGTTTATCTTATGCACTGCTTTCTCAAAGAAAACGCGTCTATGTGCAAAATTTCACTGACCCCTATTACTACCTAATTTTGCACCTTGTCACCATAGGAATGCATATTTCAAATAGTCATACCAACATGATAAGGACGTACTGAGATCCAAAATCACCTTCCTGGCACTCGACCGTAATGATGAGAATCTATGTAAATATCGTGAAGGGCATTCAACAATGAACCCTCAATAGATGGGCTTCGAGACAAAATCTGCTGATGTAGCAAAGCCGCAGACGCCTACAAAAGGAACACTTCTAACAAATACCACTTGACATTTTTAATGCTGCAGGATATATGCAAAACTACGGAGGCTTTGGAGGCTCAAAAATGAGTTACATCCTTTCACCTAAAACTTACAGCTCTGAACAAATACTAAATTCCCCAGGCTCCGCAACACCTGAGTCACGTGAATATCCCGATTCAGTGACTTGTTCAAGGTCACAGGACAAGCTAGGGGCAAGAAATAAACCCAGGAGTGCGGTCCGCAGCTCACGGTACAAACGCTTGTCACTGCAGCTGAGGGTTTGATCATTTCCCCGGTAAGATGGGGGTGAAGCTAAGTTGGTCGGGCTGCAACTCTAGGACAGAAGGTACGTTTGAGAAGAGAAGAGCCGCTATTTGCAGAAGTTAGTTTTAACTCTGATGAGCTTATTGAACTCCTCCTAGCACTACACTAAAGGCAAGCGTGAGGCACAAGGTGAGTTGGGAAATAGTGGGAAGGGCTGTAAGGCCTGGGATGACAGACACCAGAAAAATCAGAAAACGGAAGTGCGAGGAAAGAGGCCAAAGTCGGTCCGAGTATCCAAGAGAAAGGAGGACCGGTCAGGACCACCAAGCGGAGAAAGACCACCGGACATCCTCCGGGCAACCCTAAGCGGGCGGCGGGCGGCCCGGAGGACCGGCGATCCTCCCCCAGCAGCCGGTCCCGCCTGTCCCACCCCTCTCCGTGGACAGAGCTGGACTCCAGTGACCAGTAGCTGGCGAAATGGCAGCGGGTCCACGGCGGACGACTTCCCCCGGAAGAAGGGCCGGAGGCCGGGCCCGCACTCACCTAGCGCCGGCCGCCTCGCTAGCGCCGGCCTGCGCGCTCCAGGCCCATCGCCCACCGCCCGAGGGAGCTGCGGCAGTCGTTACCTCGACGGAACCCAGCCGGCTCGGCCTCCTTTCCCGATTTGCATTGCGTGGCGACGTGTCGCGTCTCTAGACGTCACGGAAGGGCGGGACTTTCGTGCGCGTCCTGGCCCCGCCTCCTCCTCGTCCCCGCCCTTCTCGCAAGACTGAACGCTTCCGGGTTGTTTTGCGACGCTGGATCTTGCGGGCCTGAAGGGAGACCAGCGGCCGATCCCTCATGCCCAAAACCCCTAGACTCTGTCTTTCCAGGCTCAGCTGGATCGCCCTGGTATGGCGTCACCACTGGGCCTTTGCAGTTTCAATGTTTGTGGAATCAGAGCTCCTGAGGGGCTGGGTTCCTGGAATTGTAGCTCCCCCTGCCCTTTTTCATATGTATATTTTTCTTTTCATTTTGGAAATGAGAAAAAACTAGAAAAAGATTCGAATCCCCTCCTTTTGGCTGAGCCTCCTCCGGACCCAAGCATTTAGCCAAAGAAGACCAGGCATCATTATTAAAAACAAAAACAAAAAAACCCCCACAACTTCATCTTCAAGTGCGAGGTCACGTGGAAGCCCCGTCTTGCAAAGGCAAAGCAAGAGGTCTGAGCTGTGACCAGGGTCATTGCACTGAGCTAGATCCTCAGTTCTTTTATTTTTTAAGACACTATCTTGCTAAGTCAGTAAATTAACCAGGCTAGACTCAAGCCTGTAATCCTGTCTGAGCCTCCCAGAGGAATGGATTATAGAAGTGTGCTGGGGCACCTGGCCCTATGCAGGCCTATTTTTGTTCTGTTGATGTAACTCAGCTGCAATTTTCATGAAGTGAAATTTCTTCACTTCCCTAAAACTTTGGTCAACTTTGCTAAAACACCATCATTTTCAGCAGTCTTTGTGAATACTGAGAAAAGTTCTACAGGTGGATCAACATGCAAAATGGAAACCAGGCGCGGATTCCAGCACTTGGGAGGCTGAGGCAGGAAGATTGTTGCAAGTTCAAGACTACAAAGTGAGCTCAAGAGGAGCCTGAACTGCATAGTGAGACCTTATCTCAAAAAACCAAAAGGGCCAGTGAGATAGCTCAGTGGTCTAAAGTCCCTGCTTAGGCAAGCTTAGGCAGGCTCAATCCCAGCACAACATGCTGTGCCAGCCCAGCCCTCAGCAGGGGCTGAGCCAGCCAAAAAAAAAAGAAAGAAAGAAAGAACCAGAAATCAGGCACAAAAATGACAAGATGATTCCTAAACTGGACTAAATTGGTGAAAGCAGAACAAACAAGAATTTTCGTAGGTAATTCACAGAAATCTTGAAGTGGACCTCGGACTTTCAATACTTGTGGAATAAGTGGTTTTGCTTTGAGAGAGAACTCAGCAGAAGACCACCAGTGACCCTGGTACAGCAAAGGAACAATGAATAGCTCCAGGATTTGTATCCTACCGTACTCCTGGAAACCTGCCTTCCTCTAACCAGTGTTTCCTGTCAGCACCAAGACCTCTGTCAGTCCTTGTCACCTGTGTTCCAACTCTAACCCTGCCTGGCTCCTCTGGAACCACACCCTTGGTCAGATAGCCCTGTAACCTGGGTTTGCTTCTCTCATCACCGTTTCCTTTCTGAACATGAATATGTTCTAGCTCTAGATAATGGGGGACAGGGAGACAGGTCTCTTGCAAATAGAAAGGGGACCAAGAGATGGAGCGATGTGGGAGGGAAAGGGAAACAGATAAGGAACTAAAACGAATTGAGATGTGTAATGTTCATGTAGCAATTTCGCCAATGAATGTAATCATTAAGTGCTACAACATGCACAGAAAGATTAAGTGTCCCTGTTAAGAGTCTGCGGGCATGTGTATATTCATGTGTGCACCCGCACATGCACATACATGACAGCGTGTGCACGCACAAGCCTTTTCCATCCAGCCAGGCATGGTGGCATACTCCTGAAATGATAGCACTCAGAAGCCTGAGGCAAGAGGATCACCACAACTTCAAGGAAACCTGGGTTACACAGTAAGTTCAAGGCCAGCCTGGACTGCATGGTACGATCTTGTTTCAATCTACCAATAAGTAAGTAAATAAATGTGCAAACTTTGCCCACCCATATCCCCCTTTGGTTCTCAATCCATATCCTCCATTCTACAGCCAAAAATTTTCAAAGAACGCTTGAATTCCGAATCGCTTTGTCCTTGCCTCTGTCATGGATAACATGCTCAGAGACATCACCAGTGACTTTCTAAATGCAAGACCCAGAGCAGAGCCTCTCAATCCTTACCTTTCTTTGCATCTGCTTTCTTTCTCTTTCCTCCCTGGGCTTCTGCAACTTCATGCTGTTTTCGTGTCAGCTCTCAGTCTCTCTCAAACCTTACCTCCTTCACCTACCCCTGAGGATGTTGCTGTCCCGCATGGTCCCCCTTTAGCGCTCTAACGTTGTTATTCTGTTCGGGGAATTTCACTGACCTCATAACTTCAGCTACCACTAATTGAGTTTTGCAGCCCACTTGCCCTCCTAGAACTTTAAGTCTGTAACTCAAGGTGTCAACTGCCCGCTGGTCATCTCTGTTTGTGTTTTCCCCATGGCGGTGTTTACTGCTCTTTGTCAACTTGTCTAGCCTGTGGGGATGAGTTTAGGAGTCAAATACTAGTGTACTTGTTGCCACAGAGGTGGTTTTGTTTGATGTGCTGGGGCTGAACCCAGGGCCCCAGGCGAGCAACACCCAGGTTCTACTGCTAAGATAATAACATCTCTGGCCCTAGAGGTATTTTCTTAGATATGATTCACTTTTATGATTAATTGACTTAAAGCAGCATCTCCCCCACAGTGTTAGTGGGCCTCATCTAATCTTCTGATGGCCTTAAAAACAAAGGCTGGGGTTTTCCAAAGGAGTCATTCTGTCTCCAAGGAGAAGAATTTTCCCAGATTGTCCAGCCGCAAACTCCTGGCTATCACATCAACCCTTATCTGAATCTCCAGTCCGCTGGCATGTTCTGTGGATTTTGGGTTTGTTAACTCTCAAAAGTGCATGACCTAATTTTCAAGAATGTCTCTTTCTCTGTCTAAATATATAGATCATTTATATGTTTCATATTTATTATATATATTATATAAACTGTAGGAAGATATTTTAGTTGAAATTTTTATTAGTACATGTTTGCAGTACTTAATGATTCCATTCACTGCGGCGATGTGTATATAACACATTTTACTTTTTACTTCCCCTTCCTATGTCCCCCTCTACCTGTTGGTCCCCTTCCCAGATGCAAGAGCTAGCTCTCTGTTTCCTATTATTGGTCTTTTATCTTTTATGCTTTGAGTTTCTCATGTAAGAGAAATCATGTGATATTTAAGCCTGTGTGTTTGACTCACTTCATTTAGTGTAGGGTCTCCTGGTGCTTCTGTCTTCCTGCAATGGCTCCACTGTATCCTGCCTTATAGCACAACAGTGCCTCTATGTGTGTAAATACCACACTTTGTTGATTCTTTCATCTGTTGATGGACATACAGGCTGCGCTCAAGATGTAGCCTTAAACGCTGGAATGCGTGGATCGCTATAATGTGGTATCCTTAGCTCTTAGGAAGATACCTAGAAGGGAAAGACCGGGGTCGAAAGGATTTCTAGTTTTAGATTTTGGAGAAATGCCACACTAATTTTCATGGTGGTTGTACTGGTTTACATTCCCATCAACAATGTAGAAGTTTCCTTTTTCCTCCCACAGCCCTGGCAGCGTTTGTTCTTATTGGATTTCCCCATGATGGTCTTTCTTCTTGAAGCAAGATGGAATCTAGTGTTATTTTAATTTGCAGGTCTCAAATGACCAGCGAAATATAATGTTAAATAACAAATACCTGTGCATGTGTGGTACTGGGGATCGAACCCAGGACCTTGCACATGTTGAGCAAGTATTCTATCACTGAGCTATGGTCCCTTCAAATCTCTGAAAGGGAGACTTTACCCTGTTGGCTCCTCTAATGTGCCCATCTTCTACCCTTCTTGTCCAGAGCCCTCAGCAGCCTCAAGCCCTGAGCCAGCCCTCACTGAAGGCCTCACCGGCCCCTCTCACCCTGCCTGCAGTCCTGCTTTCTCACAGACCACCCACTCATTCCCAGAGCTTGCCCCTCTTCTGCACCTTGTCCCTTGGCACTGTCTGCCCACCATCTGCAGGACTCCTGTATCTCAGATGGTCTGGCTAATATCATCTTTGAACCAGCCCCTCTGGTAATAATGCCAATGCTTTATCCTAAGGGACCTACCTCTGCTGTTAGGACCAGAAATGCTCTAGATTTTTTTTTAAAGTATTTGGTGCAGAGTCTCACTACACAGCTCTGACTCAGCGATCCTCCTGCTTTCAGCCTCCCCAGTGCTGGGATTACAGGCATGTGCTACCATGCCTGGTCTCAGTGGCTAGCTCAGCACACCTGGGGCAGGGCCGGCACAGTATGTGGTGCTCGGGATCAAACCCCAGTCTGTGCTTGCCTAAGGAGGTGCTTAGTCTGCTGAGCTGTCTTGCTGGCCCATGAAATGCTCTAGATTGCTGTAGCTCCGCATTTGCTAAGAATACCTTCAAAATCATTTGTGCCTGCCACTTATCTCCTGGCACGTAAGAGTAGTCTTGCTCTTTCCTTTGCCCTTTTCAAGGCCCACCAGGAATCCAGTGCCTGCACAGATGATGTCAGACTGAAGCTGTCATTCTTGACCAATTACAAGAGTAAATGACAGACTAGGAACATAGAAATCAGTTATGGTGTACAGTTTGATGTGTACAGACTGAGAATCTTCCTTCACTGTTCTTTTCCTCCTCCACTTTTCCTGTTTATTTAACACGTGTGTAAGGAGCCCTTCTTGGTTCTCATATGGGTTCAGGAAGTTTGTATTTGTAATCCCATGGATAGGTTATTGGAATCCCATCAAGTTAATTCCAATCTACCATGTCCAGTGCAAACCACAGGGAGAATAAAGAGACTAAGGCATATTTATAGTTATAGGGAGCCACGGGGTTCTAAGTCCAGCCATGGTTATGGAACGAAGGCCTCAACCCAGGGCCGAACCTGGTTTTATTCAGTCATGTAGGAGGACTGGGTTAAGGATGAATGACTGAGAATTGCAGGAAGTAGGTGAGTACTGTGAGCTGGGCTAGGTAGGAGGCCTGCATTTACCTCTGCGATATGCAGAGAGGACATGCAGAAAAAGTAATTTGCGTTATATTATGGAGATAAGTAGCTAATGTTTTAAGGTCTGGTGCTTCCGCTCTGATGCTTCAGCTCTGACGTGTAATCTTTCAAGCCTCAGGAAGTCATAGCCTCCATCTCGAGGCTCCATCCCAGCCAACAGCATGGAGCATTGGCTTTTCGTCCTGTCTCAACCCAGCTCATATTAAAGAGCAGCAGGTATGGCTTATCAGAGAAATATGCATGCCGTCTTCAAAGACTACCACCATCACCTCAGCTAGACCACTGCTTAAAGCCAACCGAAGGGACAAGGAAAAGTCCTAGCCAGCTCCGTACATATTAATACACGGAAACAGGGTCAGGCACAGCCAAAATGGAGACAACTACTCTTCTTTCAAGGAGGGTCACCCAAGTGGTCCTCCACAATTATGAGGTGGGAGGAAAAGTCCTGGCTGAAATAGTAGAGCAGTAGAGAATAATATCTGAAAGCACCTACTGTTGCCTACTGTTGATTCTGGCGCTGCCGGGTAATGGCCTCAGGGCTGTGGCCAGGTTATTCGTTCCTCACACCTCATGGCCATTCTGTAAAGCAGCGAGGATAGTAGTACTGCCCTGCGCACAGCGTGGCTGTGAAGATTGAAGTTTTGGACCCTAAGAACTCCGTGGCAGGTCTCTGAGATATTATCTACTTCTAACAGCTGCTTAATTTTTGATGAATTAATTAGAAGTGCCACAAGGTATGGGAAAAGAGCACTTTCTTTCCTCTTATTTTGAGAATAATTTAATATTACCATCCAGACATCAAGATACAACTATATTCTAATACCGTCATTTGAAATGTAAAGAAACAGATCCTCACAAAACTAAACCCACAAGCCATGAAATTGCTCTTTTTTCTGTTTAAAGCAATGTGCATCAAGATGTTTCAACAAGGAAGGCAGATGCCAAGGATGGGAAAGCTGAAGTTCGCACTACACCACAGCTAGAATCCAGCGTGTGAATGCGATGGGTGGAAGCCACTCTGATTAACGTCAGGTAGCATCCCAAGTTGACTTGTGGCATCAAAACCACCCTATTGAGTTTCTTTGCTGCTTGATAATCAGAAGTCCCACATTGTCTCCAGTCTCTTCATTGTGTTTTGTGTGAGACCCATCAAGAATAGGAACTTTAGTGCTATAATCCCAGCACTTGGGAGGCTGAGGCAAGAGGATCGATATGAGTTCCAGACCGGCCTGGGCTACAAAAGTGAGCTCAAGGCTAGCCTAAACTACATCCCAAGACTCTGTCTCAAAAAAAAAAAAAAGAATGGGAACTTTTTAGACCTGCAGCAATGGCAGTATACCGTGCTAGCTCCCAAATCCTCCATGTTAAAAGAATGGACTACTTTGGGGTTGTCTTTGTGGATGTGAAGGTTTACAGTAGGTTTATGGCAATGATCTTTAACATAGGATCCTTTGTAAGCTAGGTATCCGGTTACACTTGCATGATGGTAACTGCTGCAGTCCATTCAGCTCGCACGCTGGAATTGGAAGCCAGATGCATAGCGCCCTGCTTGCAAGGCGAGTGCACAGATGGCCTGGCCCAGTAGGCAGAGCATCCCGAGGGCACTGTGGTGGACGATGCACTGCATCAACTTGCGATGTTGGGCTGGATCTGGAAGCGTGGTTGGATCCAATTGTCTATTCCACGGCCCAGGCCCTGGGGAGCCCCACCCTGGGGCGAGGAGGACCGGCCCAGGGTGACTCAGCCTGAAAAGAGTATATAAGGGAGTTGAGGAAGGCTTCTGTGCCCTGCTTCCTGGGAGGGGTTCTGATCTTCTCCATGCCGCTTCATAGTCGCACCACTTCAGAGGAGCGAGCGCCGGTCTTCACAGTCAGCACAGAAGGAAGAGAGAATCTTGATGGACACCACAGCCACCGCTTCTCCTCTGCTCTTCATGAACTGCTGCTGCTTGCCGTGGAGCCGCTGCAGTATGGACTGAAACCTCCACCAACTGAGAGCTAAATAAACCTTTTCTTCCTAGGTGGGCGTAGTGGCGCATGCATGTAATCCCAGCACTTGGAAGGCTGAGGCAGAGGATCAGTGTGAGTTCAAGACCAGCCTGGGCTACAAAAGTGAGCTCAAGGCCAGCCTGAACTGCATGGTGAGACCCTGTCTCAAAAAAAAAAAACCCTTTCCTTCCTTCATTTTGGGTGTTGGTATTTTGTCCCATGAATGAGTGAAAAGTAACCAAGACAGGCACTGATTCCAAGAAAGAGCTTTCTAGATACAGAAAACTTCTGATTTCAAGTTTTGAGGTAGGAAGTAGCTTAGCTATAAGGTGTTTGAGGGAACAGATAGAAACAAACATTAGTAAGGTAGGGAACGGCCATATTATGCCTTTGAGACTCTATACTGTATCGGATTTTATTTTTATCCTAAAATCCATGGAAATCCTTTCAAGAGATGACATAATCTGATTTGCTTTTCTAAAGATAACTCCTGCTGCTGGGATGAGAAGAGTTTAAAGGAAGTCAAGAGGAAATGTGAGATTGGTGGGCAGGGAATGCGGTTGTTAGATCAAAATGTTTCATTGCCTTCACCTAGGTCAGCAACAGTAGAAGAAGGATGATATGGACAAAGCCAAAGGCTGCTGATGGTTAGAACGAGATTGGCTGCTCGGGGGAAGGGCACTTGTGATACGGGGAGGGATGGAAAAAAGCATAATGGTGCTAATCTCTAATTTGAGCCATTTAGGGATGATGAAGCCATTCATTTAGAAGAGGAAGAGCAAGCTGGAGAGAAGAGGAGGGGATTCAGCACTGAACAAGCTGGACTTGAAGTGGCCGGGAAATCTTCAAATGAAGTTAGATTTCTAGACAAATTGGATGTGTGAGCCCAAGGCTTAGAGGTAAAATTCTACATGGCTCCTCTTAAATCCTCATAGTTAAGTTGAAAAGAAAATTCTCGTTCAAGCTTGTCCACCCTCATGCACTCATAGGGGGACTTTTGGAAGTGACTGGCTCATGGGGCCATGGGACTTATGCATAACTTAGTTCACTGATGAGTTCATAGCTAAATGTGATGTTGGGCAGTGAAGCGTCCTGGGATGAGGTGGATCACGAGGGGCGTGGTGGTGAAGCTCTGCTACCCTCCTCCTCCCCTGATCTCTCTTTTCCTCCACCAGCCCCTCACCCATGCTGCCCTGCTCCTTGCCTTGGAGCCAGCTGATTATGGGCTGAAACATACAAACTGTGCACCAAAATAAACCCTCTCTCCTTTCATTTGTGGGTATCTGGTATTGTCCCTCAGCAACGGGGCTATGACTAAGACACAGCTAAGACAACTTCAAGGTATATCACATAATGGTATAAATTCCCTGTGATGAATGTGATAATTGTATACACCCGAATTGACCTAGTAAATTTAATTTTTTTGAGTGGAATTACTTGATTTTATTTTATACTAGGTGGTGGGCACAAAGCAATCCTCCTTAATAAAGTTGACAATTAGCTTCACTCGGAACTTTTTTTTTTTTGTATTTTAGGAAAAGGTCCACAGAGTGTTCAGGGTCTCACTGCTAGATCGGACTCACAGCCTCCCAGGAGCTAGAATTACAGGCTCTCGTCACCACGCCCAGTCTCAATTGCCGTCTCCGCGTGCGCTGGGTGTAGGGCCAGCAAGGCAGGCCCACACTCAGAACATTTTTAACGTGCATTAGCACATTAAAAAAAAAAGCATTCATCTTACAAATTATTCTGCAATCCAAATATACAAAGCTTAGAAAACAACATTTAGATGACAAAAGCCAATGTCAGGGATGGGGAGATAGCTCCGTGGCACAAGTGCCTGCCTAGCAAGTGCAAGGTCGTGAGTTTGAACCCCGGTCCTGCAAAAAAAATTTTTTTAAAAATAGTACACTCTTTACAAAAGCCAATGTAAAAAGACAGTAAGACAACTACAACAGTATAGCTTTTTATGGCTCAGATCCTACATTTTTCTGACTGCTTCATCAGTGTCAGAGATCTGCTCCTTCAGCTGGCTCCGCTGCTCTGGATTTAAAGAAATACCTTTTCTTCTTGGTTTCCTTTGACCTCCTGGATCCATCCAAGATTCTCTAATATCAATTAGAACTTTCCCTTTAAAGTCCCCAACACTGACATCTCGCTTTCTCAATCTGAAACATGTTATCGTCTCTGCCGCTGCTGCTCTGCTTAGAAGATGAAAGAGCTCTTAGTGTTTCACCCGTCTTCTGCTTCTTTGCAGACTTTTCTGGAGCAACTTGCTTTTTCCTCTTTAACTTTTTGTCAACTTCATTGTTGGAATCACTGCCTGAAGATCTTGAAGAAACAAGTTGCTTTGATTTAGGCATTGCTCCGCTGCTGCAATCGACAGACTCCTGCTCACTTGAGACTCTCAGTAAATTTAAATTTTTAAAAATAAAAAAGGAGTAATAGAGAGGAAAGATAACATAAGGGACTGAGGTTGTTATGTACATGTACCAATTTCCAATGAATGAAGTCATCATTTACTGAAAACATGTATTAATAATTTTAAAAAAAACAGAGACAACCTCAGTTGATTAATGATGGATAGGAGTCAACCAAGAAGTCTATATTTAGTTAAGAGGAGAAAAATCTTCCTGTAAGTAGATGGAAGCACGTGGGAAATTAGCTTAGAAAGACTGGATTTCAAGCTAGCTTTTCAGAGACTGACAACCTGGCTCTTCACAACTATCAAATAAAGAGTTCATTATTTTAAAATATTTTATGCACTCTCAGAAAGGGACAAGGGAGGCAAACAGAGAGTTTCTTTGTCTGCCTTATAAATGCTATTCTGCTAGAGAGGGAAACGACCAGCCTGGAAAGACATTTACAAACTGAAAAGCTCCCACGGCTCAGGTTTTACGTGGGCGCCAGGGTTTCTCAGAATCTGGAAGCTTGTTACTGATGCTTGGCGTGTGTCCTTGGGCAGTTACTTCACTAGGGTTTTTTTCTGGTTTTGGTATGGGGAATCAAACGCAAGGCCTTGCACTGGCCAGGCAAGTGCTGCGCCACTGAGCTATATCCGCAGCCCCACTAATGTTTTTAAAGTATCAATTTTCTGATCTCTAAAAACTGGAACAATATCTCTATACATTGCTGTTTTATAGAATATACACACATGTCACATTCAGGGAATATGTGAGTACAGGCTGTGTGTATGAAAATATCTTCATACATATCGAGTGCTCCAGGATAGAATTTGTTCAACAGGCAAGCCTAAAGACTTCAGTCATCCCATAATGGAACAGGCTCCCTTCCTATAGTATGTCACCAGTAAGCAAGAGCAGTGACCGTCACCTAGAAGCCCACCTTTCAGTGATGTTTCGAAAGGTGTTCCTCCTGGGGTGCAGCTTAGGGTATAGGATACAATGTTTGCTTAGTGTACATGAGATGCTGAGTGCAACACACACACACACGGAACACTTACAGCTTCAAACGCTGCCCAAGCAATGGCAAAGAGATGGAATTTTAAAAAGGACCAGTCGGGGCTGACAAGGTAGTTCAGCAGACTACGCACCTGTTTAGGCAAGCACAGGGACCAGGACTACCATCCTCAAGCCAAACCCAGCCCCAGATGCACTGAGCAGGCCCCCGAGACCTGGCAGGGTAATCCCAGCACTGGGAAGGCTGAGGCAGGAGGATCACTATCCATCCAAGCTGCATAGTGAGGCCCTGTACCAGATACATTCTTTTGAAAAAGGACTGGTCTTTTGGCCTGAGGCCACTGTAAGCTGCATCTCACTGAAATTCATGCTGCATGTGAGAGGGAACCTTAGCAGAACAGGCCACGGGAACGATGATTCTCGCTCTGTCACAGTGCCACCGTGCCACAGTGGGGACCTCCATCCCCCACAGAGGGCTGCAGCCTGCATTCAGAGGGAAGAAGTATGAGTAAGACTCTTAGCAGGAAGAGGAGGTTGCAAGAAGGGCGGTCTAAAAACAGGACACTCCCAGGACATCTGACACAGGCCTATGAGGAGGGATGGCAGCAGGGGATGCGGTGCCCCCAGAGAACTTTCAGCCTGACTTCAGGCCTTTCTGTCTCCCAGGTCCAGGGGTAATGAGTTACCTTACTCGATAGCAACATTATTAGAGTATTTATTAGACATTGATAATTTTCAGTTTTCTACTTCCAACTATTTCCTTCGTTATCTTGTGCTGGGCCCCCGAATCTCGAAGTCATCCGTCGTGTGTGTTACCTGTCTTGGAAATTCACCAGTGCCTGCGCTGTAAAGGAACAGACTGTGAGGCTGCAGAGCCGAGGCTATTTTAAGCCTATACGTGCTTGGTACCAACCTTTCTTCTCTGGGTTCAGGATTTCCACACAAATCCTTTTTTTTTTCTTTTGAGACAGGATTTTGCTGCGTAGTTCAGGCTGGCTTCGAGCTCACAGTGATCGTCCTGTTCCTGAGTGCTTGCTCCACCGCACCTGGCACTGTTTGTTCATTTTGTTTTTTGAAAGAGAATCTCGTGTTCCAATGTCACTTATGCCCTCCTGTGCCCGTCTTTCTCTCTCTCTCTCTCTCTCTCTCACGCACACACACACACACACACACACACACACACACACACACACAATTTCCCCCTAATTTCTTACTTTCACATCAGGTTGATTTCAACAAGGTATGAGGATGATAATCAGATAACACTAATTTAAAAAGGGGGGGCAGCAAGATAGCAGTCTAAGCGCCTACTTAGGCAAGCACAGGGACAAGGGTTCAATTCCCAGCACCACGTGCCATGTTGGCCCTGCCCGGGCTGAGCTGACCACAGAGTTTGGGTGTGGTGGCGCACACCTGTAATCCCAGCGCTGGAGAGGCTGAAAACAGGAGGATCACTGTGAGTGTGAGCTGTGTAGTCAGACCTTGTACCAAATACATTAAAAAAAAAAAAAAAAAAAAAGCCTGCCCCTAGCATTTTTTGTTTTGTTTTACATTTAGGGGGACATTTTATTAATTCAAAGTAAGCCCCAAGAGGTAAAAAAGTAGGACCTTTTAGAGTGTGTGTGTGACAGGCATTAAAGCCAGTGCTTCACACAGAGCTGCGCTCCCAGCCCTTAATTAAGTCTGTAACCCAGAAACCTCACTGCGGGCGAAGGCAGTAGGCACCTGGGGGTTTTCTGCTCCCCGTCTAAGGCCCACAAGAGCCTACTTCTGCTGCCATCCCAGGGGAACCAGGGCCCTGCCACTCAGGCCTGAAATGACACCTTCAAAGAGGAGGAGGGGGTACAGAGGAGGGTGAACTGCGCCATCGGTGAGAGTCCACTCTGTCCTCACTCCTAGCAACCAAGCTGGACACCTTTCTCGTGAGAAGCAAACTCCTGGAGCTTGGAGGAGGGGGAGGCTGGAGAAGCGTGTTCTAGGTTCTCTCAAAGTTAGAGGTCATGGGCATACTTGCCTACAACATGGCATACAAATCAAGAATTTAGGGGAGGCACACCAAAGAGGCTGAGGAACTGGAATAGCGACACCCCCTTCTCGCCGGCTATCGCTGCTACTGTCGCATTTGCAGCTCCTGATCCCCCTGGCTGCCCCAGAGCCACACCTGCCAACTTCTGCAGCTGCTTCCGCTCCTCCAGATTATACTGAAGCTCTTCCAGCAGCTCCAGATAGCGCAAGAGTAGGTGTCGGGGCCACACGGTGTACTCGTCCTGATCCATTTCCACGAGCTCAGGGAGATTCTGGTGCACCAGGTTCTCCCAGTCCACCTCATCTGTGGGGAGAAGGCTTGTGACGCCTCCACATTGGCAGGTGCTGGTAAAGAGCTAAGAAGTCCCGTGGCCTTGGAGAAGGTGGCAAAGGCAGAGGAAGTGGCGAACATGGAGGGAAAGGGCACGTCACCAGCAGGTGACTTTTCACAATGTGCGAAGGGCACAGGAGGAAGGTGTACTCATCTTGTGCGCTTGTCCAGGAGGAAGCAGGAATACAGGGATGTTATAATATGTCTGAGGTACTGGGAATTGAACCCAGGGCCTTACGTGTACTAAGTAAGTACATTACCACTGAGCCATTTTCTGTAGCCCACACAGGGAAAATTAAAGAGGCACAGATTTTGACCAGAGAATCAAACCAGTGGAGACACTGATGTGCATGTTGCATGGAACAGCTGCTCTTAAGACTGGGGGTCTCGCTGCGAGCAGTGTGCGTGTGGCTGGCTGTGGCAGCACTTAGGAGGCTGGCGGCCAGCCTGGGCAGTTCAAGGCCTGCCTGGAGCACACAGCCAGGCCCTGTCAAAAGAGGCAGAGAGACAGAGAAAAGGGGGGTGGGGGTTTAAAGGGGGGCGGGAGACAGAGAGGTGGAGAGAGAGATCATTCTCCCCGAGTGTGAATTTAAGTGGAGAAACCCCTTCTGCTCACCACCATCTTCTGAAGAGGAAGATGAGGCGGGGGAGGCCTCTTCTTTCAAGACCACGGACTCTTTTTTCTTAGAAGACACTGTCGGTTCTTTTTCAGTGACACTCTGTTTAGAGTGTTGTTCAGAAGCTTCTTGGAAGTCCTGAACTGTCCTTTGCTGACTGACTTCTCTGAACATGGAAGGAGAGATTTTACCTTTGCAGCAGGTTTACCAGATCTGACCAGATCTCCTGCCGTTCTCGCCCTGGCCCTGGCTGTGCCCTCCAGCTGGGATCTGAGAAGATGAGCGCCCTTTGTTGCCAAGTGTAAGTGCAGGCCCTGCCTGCCTCTGCCTTAATTCTTTTCTTCCGTCCACATCCAGTCCATCAAGAAATCCTGCTGGTTCTCCCACTAAAATGCACCTTTTCGCTCTAATTCACCAGGGTAGCCCTGGCCTAAGCTCTGCTGTCTCGGGGCCGTGGCGCTGCTCCGCACTGGCCTTTTAGAATGTTTTTCTGAGGCACAATTCTGCTACACTGCCCGTACTGACCTCACACTCGCCATGTAGCACAGGCTGGCCCTGGAAGCCTCCCGCCTGTCTCCTGCGCACTGGGATTACAGGAGCATGCTACCACGTATGGCTTCGCCCCTCATTCCTTTCCAGTCAGTCACTAACACAGCAACGTAAAGATGGAATCCAGGCCCTTTGCACTGAGCTGCATTCCCAACTTCTTAAAATTTGGAGATAAGGGCTCACTCAGTCACCCAGGCTGGGCTAGAAAATGCATTTCTCCCGCCCCAGCCTCCCAGAGTGCTGGGGCTACGAGGGAGTGCCACCAAGCCCAGCTCATAGGAATCCTCTTAAATGCAAGTCACTTCCCATCACAGCCTGTCCCACTTCCAGTTTCCCTCTGAGTAAACGCCTAAGTCCCTCAGCGGTGTCCTCGAGTTCCACACAGCCAGGCCTCCATCCCGCTCTCTCTCCCTCATCCCCTGCCACCTTCCCCCTCTCATGCTGCTCCAGGCACAGTGCACACCCTCCTTGCTATTTCTCACGCACACCAGGCCTGCTTCCAGCTTAAGACCTTTCTCCCAGTGGAAGCAGATCCACTGGGGATTCACAAGGAAGCTCCCTGCCAACTTGAACCTTTGCTTCCATGTTCCCAATGGCCTGTTTCAAACTATTCCCCATGTGCGATAACACACGTGCCCTCCCTTTCACCTGTCCTAATTTTAACCTTTCTGTAAGGTTTCTATTGTAGCACATTATTGAGGTGTTTGTTGCTTATTTTCTCTTCACCCCTACTAGTGTGTAAGTCCTCTTTTTCCCTGCTAAATGTTCAGGGCCTACGCCAGTATCTATCTCATCAAGGGTACCTATGTTGCTCTCCTCAGGGTGCCATCACATAGGACCATAAACTGGCAGCGTAAGAAACAAAAAGTAGAAATGCATTCTCCTCCCAGCTTGGAGGCCAGAAGGCTGAGATCAAAAGGTTGGCAGGCCCTCCAACCTCTGCAGGCTCCGGGAGGAAGTATCCTCACCCCTTGCCCTTCCTGGCTGTTGCTTGGCCGCTCTCAGGTTCCCTTGGCTTTTGGCTGCCTCACTGCAGCCTCTATCTCTGTCTCCACGTCGCCTTGCCTACACTATGTCTGTGCCGCCCCCCTTGTCTCTATGACCCTTCTGGTCATGGGATTTGGGGCCCGTCTGGATAATCCATGATAATCACATTTCAAGTTGTTTCATGTAGCCACATCTGCAAAGACCTTTTTTTTTTTCCAAATAAGGGCACATTCCCAAGGTTCCAGAGATTAAGGGCGTGGACAGATGATTCTGAGAGGCATCCCATTTCACATATGTACTGCTCACCTGGCGATGATCTGGCTGTGGCTTGACCTCAGTGTTGTAAAGGATAGGTTTTGCCTCCTGCAAAAATACAAATACAGGTGTGACAAACAGCAAAAGCAGAAACAAAAGAGGAACGAGGAAAGCCATGCTAGGCTGTAATGCCGTGAGATCAGCAAATAGGATCAGCAAATGAAATAAACTGAGTGGGGAGGACAGGCTGTACTGAAGGGTGAAGAAGCCTGGGGAAGCCGGGGAGGCAGCTCAATGGCACAAGCGTCTGCTTGGCAAGCACACGGTCCTGATCTCCACACCAGGTACCAAAAAACCTAGAGGAGGAGCCTCTCCAGGAGATGAAGAATCAGGCTGTGTACCAGACCTGGGCAAGTCTCAAGTCTGCAGGCCAACCTTGGGTCATAAGGGCAAAAGTAGGGTCAGGACCACGGGGTAGAAACCGGGAATCTGGTCAGAAAGCTCTAGGGGAGCAGAGTTTAGTCTGGAAGGCAGGTAGCAGACCTCCTGAGGATCTGCAGCTTGAGGACATCTGCTTTGTGCTGAGCTGCCAGATGCGCCATCTCCTTGTCCAGTTCATCCCGGATGTCCCGGAAGTTGTTCGCTGCATGGGGAGAAATCAAGGGACATATGCGTTCAGGGATGGCAGCCTGCCTGCCTGCCTGCCACACTAGTCTCTCTCTGCCACAGTCCACCAGTCCCCCCCGTGACTCATTTTTTCCCAGCCACTCCTGCGCGTCCCACCAGCTCTCTGCTTACCCATAGTGCTTATTATGACATTCCGTAGGATAATGGAGCCAAGCAACACCCAGAGGATGACATAGGTGCTGCTGATGAGGGAGCTGACTTCCGGCACCCGCCACAGGTCCCGCAGCAGCGCATTCCAGTGGTCCATCGTGAAGAGGATGAAGACAGTGATTAGGGAATTCGGCAGGCCCCTGCAGACAGGGCGTGGAGAGAGGGCAGCGCAGAGCTAAGCCACCTCTCAAGAATGACCTACTTGGAAAGCCACAGAAGAGCAGTGCCTTGCTCTCTGACTCTGGCACATTTCCTGAAAACACCACCTCTTTTTCAACCATTCTTCAGATGATGGGCATTTTGGTTGTTTCCAACATTTGGCTATCACAAATTGGGCTGCTATGAACATAGGTGCACAGATATCATTATGATACGATGTTTTCAGTTCTTCTGGAAAAATTCCCAGTAGGGGAATAGCTGGATTTCTGGCACATTTCCTGCCATACTCAATTTTTGCTTTGGCTTTTTGTCCCTCAGCTTGAAGTTCTTTTTATTAAGTTTTTCTTTATTGTGAGCAACTGAGGAATGCCTCTCACTATTCTAATTGTCCTGGGGCAGCGTAAGAACTATGCTGAACAAGTACTGGGTGAATTTTTCAAAATGAATGAGTCATGAGTAAATAGTTCTATGTTCATTCATTCATCATTGCTTTATGGATTTTTTTTAAAAGATCTGATACAGAGTCTCAGTACAAAGTTCAGACTCGTAGTGATCCTCCTGTTTCAGCCTCCCTGAATGCTGAGATGACAGGGAGGTGCCACCACACGAAGTTTAGGGACCCACATGGTGCACCCGGGGTTCCAGGGCTGGCATGGCAGGCAGTACTGGGGACTGAACCCAGGTCCTTGCACTTGCTGGGCAGGTACTCAGACCACCGAGCTATCTCCCTAGCCCTGCTTTATGGATTTTATCCTCTCTAGCTTACTGTTATGCACTCACAGGTAAATAAATGAATGGATATCTGACACTTACGGCGTTCCAAATAACTAATGAAGAAGAACGTATACAAATATAAAAATCGTGAAATTAATGCAACTGACTTATGAACTAATATTTCAAGGTTGGAGTATAGTTCAGTAGTAGAACATTTTCTTTATATGTGCAAGGATGGGGGTTCAATTCCTGGCACTCCAAAAGAAAGAAATTTAGATTCTATTCTGAGATCTTTTGCCCACAAAAGGAAGATATCTAAATTTTTCCTCTTTGCTTCTTAGTTCCCTACATACAACTTATTGAAAACATGCTCAACTAACATGACGGTTAGATCCTTCTTAGCACTTTTACAAAACTGCCCATGAAGAGTCTAAGGAAGACTTGGAAGGCCCTCAGGAGACTGGATTACATTCAGGAGCAGGACTATCTTCCCTCAACTCAAGCTGGCTTTCTGCGAAGCAGATGTCTTTTAGACAGAGGCCTCCGAGACTCGCCTGTGGAGTGAGCACAGGGCAGCGCCTGTGTGCGCCACCCTGACGTCTGAAACGGGTTCAGTAAGGGTCTTGTCCACGAGGCCCAGGGACGTCGCCCGACTCCTCACACTGCGTTCCGTGTTGAGCAGAGCGTGTCAAGGCATTGCCTCACCTATCCCCACGCTCTGCTGAGGCAGCACACCTGTGACTCCCATTTTCCAAAACTGGTACCAATCATAGCAACCAGGGCTTCTCCACGGGAGTATATGGAATTAAAATGTGGCTCTTGTGTCTCACTTTGGAAAACCCAGCCCTAGCCCCGCGCCCCGCTCGCTGTTCCTCTGCTTCTGCCCTCCCTGTCCTGGCCGTGCTCTGCTCGACTCCCCAGCCTCTACTTTCTGCATTACTGTGCTTTGCTTGAGCTGCAGGTACCTAAGCCGAGACCCCCCCCCCCCCCCCCCCC